>BMAO01031114.1:0-42480 GCA_019973975.1 Trichonephila clavata | reverse complement strand
AAAATATGAACTCAGCCAATGAACGTTTTTCTAAAAACTTAATGCGAATTTTTACTTTTTCAACTGAAGAATTTTTAAATAAACTGTCAAAGTTATGTAAAACCAAGTGTATGGTTCTAATTAACAATAAAGAATTAAACTTGAGCCTTGAAGAAATCTTGAGTTTTTGAAGTATAAAAAAATTAAAAAATTCCCTTAACAAAGTGCATTTTTAATTATATATATATATATATATATATATATATATATATGGTATTACACATGTTAAGTAAATTAACAATAATATATTTTATTTAAAATTAATTGTACATGTCTGGGTTGTACTGTTATTTTCTATAAATTTTAAAACAAAATTTAGATTTTTTAAATGTATATATATAGACTTAATGTTATTTTTATAAAAACTTACTAATTTTATGCGTTACTGATATTCATCTTTCTGTCGCCCAGGAAAATGGTTCACATGATAAGTCTTTATCTAATTGCTTAGCTTTGTTTAATATATTCTAGTAATTATTATAGGCTATAATATTATCGTTTTATATTAATAGATTATGGTTTTATTTGTAACAATAGTTAAACTTCTCTAGAAATTTCTTACTTCCCCTGTGGCCTAGAGTATTGAAAAAAAATGGGGAAGGTTGGGAACGGGAATATATATATATATATATAAATAAAGGGATAGAGAGAGGTAGAAAGAATTAATTGTAATAAAATTATTAAAATATTCTAAGTTTCTTTCGTGAAAAACAGGCTAGATCATTGAAAAAATTAGTTAGATTTAAATATTATGAATCGTTCTGTGAGGATAGATAACTCATCATAATATTTTTTCCAAGTGCAATTTTCATTATGAATTGCCATTTTTATCTCCATCACGCATTTAATTTTCGAAAAAATATCGAGACCCTTTACAAAAACAAATTAAATTTTAAAAAAATTAAAGAATCATTATGTAAGGAATATAACAGGATGAAAACTAAAGTCGCATTTTGAAGCAATACGAATATTATCGATGATGGATTTGAAATGGCTTACACGACACCTGAACAGACACATCGCTCTCCAGATTTCCACACAATGCCAATATGAATTTTGAAATTCGCAGATTTAACATGCATCAACATGGTGGGCAATTAGTGGTATTAGATCTCACGTGTCAAAACAATGCTACACACAAATTCGTGATCATAACCTCTCCCCTAATGTAGCCGCGTTATCCGCTTAAGGGGTCTTTTTTTCAATCAAAATACTCCCCAAAAATGCACATATTTATTGCATATAACTAAATTCCATTTTAACAAAATATTAAAATGGAATAATTTTATTTAATTTTCAATTTTAAAATTTCCACACTATTTTTTATTTTACAATTATGGAAAACAAAGCCCCTAAATGTTGGCTTTTTATAAAATGTTATGCATACTAGGAAGAATGCTTCATATGTATTTGTGTGTGTAAGCATATGCACATACAATTTGAAGCATGGTGTAATTTTAAGCTTTATTATTGCACTGAGGAAAGAGATAATTTCGGGGATTTTTTTAAATATCTTTACATTGTCTTTTCTTCTCAAGCAAAGAATTGCCCAATTCTTTTCCTTATCGAATATTTTCAACAATCTCAATTCCTGCCTTCAATGAAAAGTTCCCTCCTTCACCATAAAGAAATTTGAATGAGAAGTATTTCAGGGCAATTGTACGAATTGCAACTCTTGAAAACACCAGCACTAATAATTTCACCGTAAGAATTAAAAATATGTGCAAATTAAAGAGAAAATATCAGTGCCTGTACAGTGTGTTCAAACAAGCTGTGGCTAACTTTTGGTAACCCGTCCCATACGGTGTACAAGGAAACCAGCTGAGGGGTTAAGTATGGAAAAAGCACAAAATGCACATTTGGATATAAATCATTTGTTTTATGCTTTGCGTGTGTCCTAATGGTTTAAAATAAGGATCAGCTAATTCCAAGGTAACATAAGTAATATTTTTAAGCATTGAATATGTAAATTGATTAAAAATCCTAATCATACTCTTCCTTACACTTGGCATTTCCCAGATACTGGATGTGGTAAACTACATCGCAAAACTTTTTGTGTTCAGAGTTTTCGAAATTACATTACATTACTTCTACCCCAGCGTATTAACTTCTTATGCGTTACAAGATAATATTTTTCCCCATAAAAGAACAAAATCGACCGTTAAATATTCATACATTTTACAAGCTAAAGTATAACTTTTATGAGGATATCATATATATAGATATATGCTTTTAAGTTTATTCTTTAATTTTGGCATATCTAATGCATTTATAATGGTGCTCATAAATGGGATAAATGATAAAATATTTATGAAATAGCAAAGTATTTTTCAGAATTTTATTTCTTAAGAAAAAGATAAAAATATATATGTATGAGTATTAGCCATTACATGTTCATTTCGCTGGGTATTTCATGATACTCTATGACTATGAACTATTTTCCAGTTATCGATAAGTAAGCCTTCTATCATTTAACTTATAATTGCAATGAAAAACATTCTTATAAACTTCACCTCTTGATTTAAAAAAAATCTAGGAATTAAATTTCTAAAATGGAAGTATAATTATCTTTTACGTCCCACATAACCCATCTCCAAAGTCGAAATTTGAAATTCTTTGTTAGCAGATGCCTATTCAACAACAACAATAACAAAAATAATATATCCGGCGAAATTTTATCTCTGCAGGTCTAATATATAGTTCTGGAGATCTCGTGATGACTGAGGAAGTCGCTCTTCTCCTATATATAAATATATATGTATAGTTTCTCAAGTAACTGTAGTATTTATCTTGATATACGTTCTAAAATATTATTTAAGTACTAGTAAGTTTATACTTTTTGATAAATACTACACTTCAGCCAATAATACTGTGCTTTACATTATTTTTTGGATCCAGAATCTGGCACAATCGTTTGTTTATTGTACATGCATTCAGTGCGGGCATTTTTGAATGCAAGTTTAGTTAACTTACCTTTTTCTTGTAATGGATTTAGAAGTTCTATCCATTCTTTTCAATAAAATTTCACTCAGCGTTGTAAATAGAAAAAGGGAAGGTTGGCTAGCCACAAAACTGGTTAAACCTCCCTTTCGTATAAATGATTTTATATGTTAGAGCTGCCCTAAGTCAGCAATGTTTATAATACTGCAGCATCCAAATTTTTCAAAATTAAAATATCTGTTCTTTAGGTTTCATTTACCTATATATATATATATATATAGGTACATGAAACCTAAAGACTGCCAGACTTCCTACTGCAAATATATATATATATATTTGCAGTAGGAAGTTTACATTTTAATTAGAGGTAATTTAGTAGTCGTGGCAGAAAAATTATAAAGAGGCTTGTTCGTGATCACATTCTTTATTCGAGCATGCTTCTTATTCAAATCCAAGAATACAAGAGAGGGATTATTCAAATAGCAAGTATTTATATATAGGGAAGAACCGGGGAAAACACATTGTAAAAAATATAGTCACGTGTCTAGGTGAAGGGAATAACTAGTTATTTATAGAAATGACATCATTGTTTAGGGAATATCAATCCCTATTACTAAAAGCGCATGAAAACCATTAATGATCCTATATTTCTTGGAATTGCCAATAAATCTATCAAATTTCAAGGTCTAAAGAATCAGTAATAAACCAACATGTTTTTAATACTTAAGAAAGAGACGCGTTTCGAAATAGGGTATTAGGATTTATGAATTAGTGTTATAAATAAAGGATATTCCAATTATGAGTAGATATCAATTTAAGTTATTACACATACACATATATATATATATGTATATATATATTGCAAAATATTTAAACTACATCTTGTTATGCATTGAAGTATTCATCTTGTTCTATGTTCTTTTTTTAGAAAATTATCTTAACAAAATGTATACCAAAAAAGCTCTAAATTTTCACTGAACTGTTAAAAAGTCGAACATATTTCAAATCATTTCAATATTTCATAACGCAATAAATGAATTTCTGATAACGAGCATATCTCAAACAACTCAAAACACACAACAGGCACACGGAAATTATATTTTTCTAATCCTTTATTTACGAGCATTTCAACGAACGCACACACAGCCCATGAATAACTGAACTACAATCTTAGTTCCAAAATCTTCACGTTGACACTTTATGGGTAGTAAAAAAAGCGTTTTCCAAAAAAGGAAATTTGCAGGGAAAGATAAAAAAGAAAGAAAAAACAGATTGTTATAGCTTGTTGTAATGGAAGACCATACAACTTAAAAGTGTCACGTCCTGAAATATAATGTGCTGTTTAAACTACCCACTTTTCTCGTTCGAACAATTCACTACAGAATTTACCCACACCAGCCTGAACTGGAGAGATTAGGTTGCATACGTATCCAGAATGTTAAACTATTGGGTGGAATTCACGCCCAGTTGTTGAAAATGGATGACCCTCATCCGTTCTTGGAGGATTCACGGATGTTTTAACATAACCGCACGGGCTGTTGATCAAAATCTTTTGTGAACTTTTGATAAATCGAAAATGAGCTTTCATCTATCTTTTGGGTTTGAATCAGTCTTAGACAGCTTTTCCGAAATGTCGTAATAATGCTGAATTTTAACATTTATTTGATCTTTCCCATGGAATGGGAAGTAAGAACTTTAGAATGATGATACGAAGAGGTTCATATCAATCAATTAAGGTATCCGACTACTTGAGATAGCTTTTTATAAAAAAAATGGAAATATGGAGATTTTTTGGTTGTTTTTAGATTTTTTTAGTATATTTTATGAAAAATATGCTAAATTCAAGAAGAGAAAAAAAATTTATTATCACTAAAATGGGTAAAAATTTACAAAAAATAACATAAACTGAGCCCATTCTGTACTAAAAGTTTATAAATACATTTTCAATTTTTCAATTAGATGTGTTGCTATGTTATTCATTTTTGAAATGATCTTCGGGATAAGAGATGTTTTAATTTTTACAAAAACTAGAGCACTTTATCTTATTTCTTATATGAAATTGCTTAAAAATCAGTGAGTACATTAACATAAGTGATTATAAATTTGGTAATAATGCAGCTATTAATAAATCTGAAGGTTAAAACACTTCAACTATTATACAGATCATACAGAAAAAAATTTAGTTAATTATTTTCAAAACCTTTTTAACAATCGCGGTCCCGTTTTTGAGCATTTTCGAAAAAAGAAGAAAAAAAAAACATTTCGAGTAAAATGCGTTTTAATGTAGTAGTATCTTGTTATAGAAAGCATCTGCTTTTACCAAAACACATGTAGTTTCTGTTGTGTGAACGACAAATAATAAACTTGGTATTTTTATTAAGTTAATAAGATGGCCTATAAAATATAATCATGAAAAAAATTTATAAATTTTTGGTAAAGTTCACAATTTTAGGGTAGTCGGATACCTTAAGATGTATTTAATCTATTTTTAGAAAAACGTTGTTTTTACTGTGTGATTCTTCATATAATAAAAACACACATAAACTTAATCAAAATATTAGCGTGTTTAATAGCAGTTTCGCTGTTTTAAATTAAATGAACAAAAAAGCAATAATAAGGAACATTTGAACCCTCTTATTCGCATAAAAGAATATTAATCGTGAGAATTAAATGAACATATGTAGTGGAGTGTTTGAATTTTTATTGCTAAAAGTTTTCATTATCGAGCAAAGAGAGAGCATAATTGAGAACGTATTGTGCAAAGCAAAAGTTTAAGAAATTAATTCATTATACATTGAAAAAAATACGATTAATGGATATCATCTGAAAAAGAAAGTAATTTAACTAAAAAGTATATAAGTGTTTTATGCTTAGAAATGTATTCCATAAAAAAGTCATTTCTCATTATTTGTAAAATTTAGGCATAGTATATTACTTACGGCAACTCATAATTGTTGCCATAAATATTTATCTGTTCTCATTAAGATTTTGAATTAACATATATTGATCAAACTTCTTTATTTTATTTTACAATATATATTAAATATACAAATTCGTAAGATTTCAAAACACAGAAATAATGGGACATAAAGTACCATCAATTACATGTTATAAAGAAAGCACTGGAATATTTAGCAAGAGTAAAACTTAAATTTTTATCAATCGAGTGAGTGAATATTAACGTCCCACTGTTCAGCTACACGAGGGCTTTTGGCGACGGACCTCGTAATTTTGAACCAAGGTCAAGTGACGCGGACGATACCTGAGCTGGCACCCCCTCTCCTAACTACCACACCACACCAACGGGAGGACGTTTGAGCTCTCGACAGATTTAACGTGCATCTCGCCCCTACACGGCGGGTCTTCAGTGGTACTGGGATCGAACTCATGACATGCTAGCCACGATCCGATGCCTAGACCACTCTGCTACCACGGCCTTTTTATCAATCGAAAGATATGTTTAAATAATCGATAATTTTTTAAAAATAAAATGCCATTAAAAATGTTTTGAAATTAAAGTTTTTAAATTTTTGATCGCTCCGAATTTTATGAGAAAATTCGACACAATTTCAATTAAACCTGAACCACTCCGAAAACATTTTTATGTCCTTTCATCTTAATAAAAGGAGGGTAAAAAACACACTAAAAAAACAATCGAACTGTAAAAATTTAGTTACACCCTTAATTAATGAAAAACTTCAAACTTATTTTGAAAAGAAAATAACATTTGAATTTCCACTGTTATTTAGTTTTTTATTACCTTCAACGATTAAACATTTTATACATATTAATACCTTATGAGATAGAAGATAATAAACTCAAATTTCAATTCTCAATTTAAAAAAAAAAAGATTTAAATCAAGATATGTTTTTTTTTGTGTGCAATTTTCGCACTTAATGTTATTTCCGTAACAAATTTTAATAGCATGGCATTTCAAATACGGCTGATTTCGATAGCCGATATCTGCTGGGAATTAAGAAATGCGATACCAGCACCATCTAGGAGAGCTTACCGGCATGAATGTGAAGTCTTATTTACTGACTAACATCTTTGATGATAATAATAATAGTAAAATGAATCAATGGGGATCAAAACAGAGTGAATTGAACAATTAATGAATCATAAAACAATGGAAAAGAAAATGGAATGAGGAATCGATCAAAACTTATTTACCACACATAATGACTCTGATGAATCTATAGCCTCAGGTTTATTGCACAAATTTCAATTATTAAACTAGTTAGATTCGTAGATTTAAATTAATGAATATATTCCCTCTCACAATGTTTCATCTAATATCTATAGCCCTCTCTATTTGTAATTTACAATAAAAGTTTGAATGAATATGAATAATTTAACTATCTATGTATGCTGTTTAATTTTTTAAATTTTCATTTTTCTTAATGGAGACGCGTTTAGTTATGCATTCGTCTACTCAATAAATCAGTTTAAATGAAAAGCAAATCACATAAAACAGTACCAAATCACATTTTATTTCTTTTTCTAGAGCAAAATTAGATCTATTTCTATGTTTTATAGTTCCATTTTATATTAAAAAACTTCATTCAATATGACCAGTGTGATTCTTCTAGTGAAAAATTCATTCAAAATATTTTCTGAACATAAAATATGCTTGTTGTTGTTATTCATGCTGATCAGGACATCTGAATGACAGTGTCATATTGAAACCCATTAAATTCATCGTGGCAAAGGGCTAGTTGTACGCCAGTCGTTAGCCGTATCTTTGGGCACCGTACAGGTGACAGTACGATTTAGCTAGGTTTCACCCCAGCTTTGAAGGAGAATTCCCAGGGGTGGTCAAGGGCTTCCTCCATCTATCTTCTCCTTCCACCAACCTCACGAGAGGACTTGTGGCTTGACGGCTATTTAAAGTACCCCCTGATGCGCTATACATTTATAAATAGCCATGCCTTTTCCGAGATTCAAACCCATACCTTACGCTACAGCAGTCAGTGTCAATAGGTTTCAGTTTTGTTTTACGTCTAATATAAGAATGTTGCAATTCCAAATTAATTTGCAATCAGACGTATGAAACTAAAAAGTTTTATTCTATAGGTTGAAAAAGAATCAAATTAAAGATTTTTACTAAGTATTTTAGCCTCTTAAAATCCCTTTACATCATATTGATATTTCGAAACGATTCGTCCGGGGGGTAGGGACGAATAAACGTGAATGAGTTATGAAAATTCGAATTAAATAATTTATTCAACATCACATGATTATAATCTCACAATTCAAAAGAATAGATGCAATTAAATTGGCGTTAAAATAACATGGTCAATCAAAATTCTATATTATTAGTTTTCTACATTATTTATTCTCCTGATTACTTTTCAGAAAATCAGAGAAAAAAAGGAATAGTATCGTAAGCTAAGATAAATTGTTGACTATATTTAAATTTGCTATTCCATTAAATCTTTTTCTTTCCACCTTTTCCTTCTTGAAAACTTTCAAACACTTTTAAATAACTGAAAATGGCAGTAAATATCACTACATGTCTTGATTTGAAAAATAATATTTTTATCAAGTGATATATAACTTTTAAGCAATTATTTGAAATCTATTTTACACTTTTTTTGTATTTATAGAATGAAAATGATAAGGACATTTATAAATGTTGAAAATAAGAATGGCATTTCAATATCAGTTAGGATGAAAGTATTTTTGCATTCAAATAATAATATGTATCCTCCTTTCTATCTGAAAAATTTTTTAAAAAAATATTTGTTAGAATCCAATCTTTGTTTTACATTTAATTAATTAATTTATTAAATACTAATTTATTTAATCAAACACTTTGAAGAATACTGTATCTTTTTCTGTATTTATGCAATTAATTTTAAAAGTTCAGCATCAGAAAATAAAGCTAATGCTTCTACGAAGAATATATTTTTGTATTATATTTGCGGAAATCTATTGAAAATAAATTTGGAATAAATAATTTAAAATAAATTTTATGCGATGTTACTTAAAGTTAACTGAAAGAGAGATAAGAAGGTGGTAGCATAACACGCTTCCCCGCCACAAAACCCGGGGTTCAAACCCCGAGCTGGGCTAGGTCGACTCCATCTTTTATATTTTCAATGGGTCAATAAATGAGTAACAAAACTAGCTTGGGAACCAAACACTGGGGGTTTCGAGTCAGCCTTACCACCTGATCGGAACACCTGCTCATGCACCTCAGTGTTCAAGGTCATGTAAATTGAGATGGGCATTTGCAACATTTAGTTTAGTTCAAAAAGAGAGAAAAAAATGTTTGAAAAAATAATTTTGTTACGGATGAATAAACGCCGAGGAACACATGATAGTTAGGGAAAATGAACTGGGAAATTGTAAGCCCCGGCCAAGTGACGAAGATGACACATTCAAGTTAGTTTGCTAGTTCATAATCACTCTTGGCATTAGAAACCCATTTAAAAAGGTACCAGGACATGCATGAAAAAGTAAAATGCTCAAGTAAGACTCTTTGTTTAAGGGACATATATCTTTAAAATTTCCAATAGAGCTTAGATTTTTTTGTGATCTTAATAAAGATATTTTAATCATTCTGCAGAAATACAAAAATAATTTTTAGGTCAATTTTTTTTCTGTTTATTTTAAGTTGGGCATAATTTTAACATCTGATAATACATAATTATGTTTAGGTACCATTTTCTTTTTAAAAGTATCTCTTAAATATATAAAATATTTTTTGAGCATATGTAAAACAATACACAAAATACAGCTAACCTATTTTTTTAAGTAAAATATAAAGATAGTTTCTTTAAAAAAAAAATTCTAAGACTTTGCAATTTTGAGCATTTTTATTCCCCCCCCCCTTTAATCCATACACTTTTTTTTAAAAAAAAACTATGTATTACTCAGATTAAAAAAATAATAATAAGCTCACTATATGCACAAGTATCTTGTATAGAAGTATAAAAAATTTGGAACAATATAGTGTAATAGTTTTTTTTAAATGTACCTAAAAGCAAAAAATTATGCTTTAGAGAAAAAGTGGGGGGAAAAAAGCATTTGTAAACGTTTGCTTCCGTTTTTGTGTATAACTTTTTTTTTATTTTAAGGTTATTTTATCAAAAAACATGTAAGTGTTATACATTTTTAGATACAGAAAAATATAGAGTATTTTTTAATACTAAAAATGAAAAATCGATTTTTTGAATGTATTTAAATTAAATCTGATCCTCTTTTTTCCCTTAATCCCTTAACATGGTTTAAATTAAATTTTATCCTCTTTTCCCCCCTTTCGTTTTGAAAAACAACACATTCTTGATTTTATATGCTTTATTCACACTCATGTCCATAAATTAAGGATAATTCAGAATCACACAGAAATTGAACTCTAAACTAAAAATTTCACCTGTAGAATTATCACACACATCTTGAAGAAGAATATGAAAACTACAGGAAACCACCAGATGGCGCGGATAGTACGTCACAATGACGAGAGTGTAAGAGAAGGGTATATAAGGAATGGTGGCAAAGAAGTAAAATTGTTCACGAGCGCTTTAAAAACCTTTCAGTTCAATAACCGCATAGTTATGGCACAAAGAAAGCATTTGGATGATATTTTACGTGGTAGAATTATCAGACGACTGGAATGTGGACGTACCCAGCTGGAAGTATCCGAGGAACTTGGAATCGCCCAGAGTGTCATCTCCAAGCTTTGGCAACAATTCCATGATGATGGTAATGTGAGTAAATGTTACAGCACAGGTCGCCCCCGAGTTACAACGCCGAATGAGTACCGGTATTTGGCAGTTACTGCCAAAAGAAACAGTCGGAGCACAGCATCAGACCTATCTCGTCAGCTCTCTTCAGCTACCGGTATGACAGTTTCAATTCAGACCGTGTACAGATGCTTAGGGCACATTGGTCTATATGCTCGTAGGCCTGTCAGATGTGTTCCCCTTACCGCAACTCACTGTCGCCTGCGATTAACCTGGTGTAGAGAGCATGCATTGTGGACACCGTGACAGTGGTCTTGTGTGATATTTTCCGACGAGTCCAGGTTTAGTTTGCAGTCTGATTCTCGCCGGACTTTCATATGGAGAGCGCCAGGTACCCATTACCATCAAGAGAACACCATTAAATGGCACCGTTACGGTGGTGCAGGATGGCTCGTTTAGGGAGGAATTATTCTTGATTCCAGAACAGACCTGCATGTTCAGAGTGTAACGATGACAGGCCACATCTATCGGGATGTCATTCTGGAAAAACATGTACGTTTGTTTCGGGGCGCCATGGGTGCTGAATTTCTGTTTATGGATGACAACCCACGTCATCACCGTGCAAACATTGTAGACGAATGCCTTCAATCGGAGGATATCACCCTTATGGATTGGCCAGCATACTCACCGGACTTGAATCCAATAGAGCATGTGTGGAATATGCTTGGCCGACGAATTGCCGCCCGTCAACCCCCTCCCACCTGTCTACCGGAACTTTAGAGGGCATTGCTTGATGAGTGGTGTAATATTCCCCAAGATCAGATCGATAATTTGATACTCAGCATGCGTAGGCGTTGTAAGTCCTGTATTGCATCGTCCGGGAGACATACTCCGTATTAACCATCATACTAACCATGTTATACTGTTTTTCGTAAATAGGTTCTTTTTTGAAATTTGCTCCAGGGAGTAAGAAACGCAATTTTTATATATTAATTATGTCAAACATATAGCATCTTTTTTGCTCTTTACCTTTTGTTTAATAAATAGAATTTACCAATAAGTCAAATTTGTTCTGCTTTTGTCTCTTTCTTTGCCTGAACTTCATTATCCTTAATTTAGGGACATGAGTGTATAACAACCCTCAATTTTACTCAATTTTAGTAAAAACAAATCACATCCTCTCCAAATCTGTTTCAATTTCAAATTCTAATTTTTGATTTTTGGAGTATTTAAAAAAGATTTTGCAGAAGTTGAACCATTTATTTTTAGGAGGAGAAAGTAATACTTAATAGTGTTTTTTCTAAGGAAAACATAAAAGGCAAATATAATCCTAACATAATTTTTAAATTTATTTTGACGGGTATTAAAAATATTTCTTTAGCTTAGATTAAAAATGTAAGATAACTTTCGAGGGAAAAAACTTTCAAAGATTGAAAGATACGACGTTAATTCTTTATATTCCAAATAAAAACTATTTCTACTGCTCTTTAAGTATTTCTATTTTTTAAATTATAATTTCTTTTGGGAAAGAATATCATTTCGTTATTTTCACAGATTGAGTTAACACTTTTATAGACGCTAAACTTTAGCACATGCTAAGCATTAGAAACAATACAACGTTCGAAAAAAAATTTTAAAAATAAGTTTGGAAAAAAAAATTACTTTTGGCATACCTCGGGGAAAAAGATATAAGGAGATTACCTAATACATTACGGAGTAGAGAGAAGAAAAAATAAAACATATTTTCTTTATCTTCTTTTTCGCTATAAAAATAAAAAAAATAATCGGATAAAAATTCATGTTAAGCTTTTTGTTAGTTTTCATTATCAAATCTCAAGATAAAAAAAACACGGTTCGAATACAATCTCTACAAGCAACAAAGGCTGGGATTATAACTTCCAGTAATGTAAGCAGACCACCACGAGGAAATCTATTCCCTTTTTCCTACTCTAAAAGGGGGGGGGAGGATCTAAGTGCCACTTTATAGACGGCAACGTCCACGATTGGTCGGCAAAATAATTGCTCCCCGCAATCCTGGCAGTTTTATGGGAAATACCACTGGACGATAGTGGACAATAAATCACCATTGAGTCGAAAAAACTACAAGGGAGTCAATGTGTTAAAAGGCTGAGAAAATCTTCCGCTGCATTCTTAATTGGTGTAATTTTTTTCTTCTTTTTCGGAAAGAAATTCTCCGGAGATTTCAAGCTAATTTTAAGAATGCTTGTTGTATCAAATCGAATTAGGAAAGATAAGTGTTACACTGAAAAATATATATATTTTTCGTTATCTGCTTTACTATCAGAGGCTTCCCTTTAGATTTTTTTTCTCTGTTTTCTATTAATTGCTTTATAAATAAAAATTCGTAACAGAATTAAACATGGCATAGGTTTCCATTTCTATTTGGTACTGAAGGCTGTAAATTAAATCTCGATTTCTCTGCTTGGGATATTATTTATTTTTTCCAAAATTTTTGGTTAACATATTCATTTTTTAAAAAATGATTATGCTTTAAATTTCAAATGTATTATATACTCATATTCATACAGAGGCGTAGCTACCGCTATATCAGACGTATTCGGGGCTCTTATGCTAGAGGCCCCATCATATGTATCATTTTGATCTTTTAAATAAGTTTAATGTCATCATTTTTATTTAGTTTCCAAAAAGGTCCTATAAGAAATTTAGATACAGGGCTCACTCATGACCAGATACGTCAGTGAATACACATAATCAATAGATACGTATAAAAACATGCCAAAAACATGAAAAATATAATTCGTAAATCTAACCTTAAAATGTATTGTTTAAGTTTTTGTTGGGAATATTATCATTATAGAATGATTTGCCCAACTATTACATTAATGCAATACAGGCAAGCTGCAATCTTAGTAATCGCTGATGATACGCAATGCATTAAACAGTTACTTAGTTATTACTTAGAGTTATACAATCGATATAATTTTATTTCTAAATTTAGACATTTTAAAAGTTAATGTATTCAATTAGGAACTTTTTTCGAATTTTATATTTTAATGAATTATAATAATAAGCACAAATAAAGGTTGCATTTATATGAATTACTAAATTTAATGCATGTTCAGATTTAATCCGAAAAAAGTGTGAATTTCGCTTTTTTAGGTTAATTTCGGTTCGCTATAAATGGTTTCATGAAGGGCAATGGTTGAAATGTCATTACACTGATACAGCGATTGATTTATAGGTTGGTTGATAACATCTCACTCAGAAGCAAACTGAAGGCTACTGTTCCTAATTTTGAATCACAGTCAAAATATTTGATATTGAATACAAAAATATCGCTTACTACTTCTTCTACCTCCGGTATGTTGTGGTGGTTGGAGGATGTTAGAGGCTGAATCACTGACGTGAAGGCTGCGTAAGACGCATTGTGATGCTTGCTATCTGAAGCCTTAAGAAGTCATCGTACGTGCTAGAACATAAGTTCTAGCAGATCTGGAAAGCAAATCTGGAAGCGAGTCTGAGAGTCAGTCTGATAATTAGTCTGGGTGAGTCTAAGAGTATCTCTTGGGTGGGATTCTCCTTTTCGTGTATCCTTAAAGATGGAATATGTCACACCTTCAAAAGAGAATGTTATGCAGAATCATTTCTGTTTGGACGTAGCCGGTATTACCATTCAGCCATTGGTCCTTGTCACCCTTCATGCGGTGGACTTAGTAGCTGGAGATTGGCACAGGAGCTACGCCGGTCTCTTCTCTGTCGGTTTAAACAAAAGCAGGTCAAAGGTTGACTTGTCCTCGAACTTAAGCGTCGGCGTTGTCCTGTCTTGAGTATTTTCCCACGCGAAACTACGTAACCATTGGGAAGTCCAGAAAGTCGATCCTTTGGTGGAGACCGCCACATCGCCATTTTGAATTTGTGATGTATTGTTAATGCGATGGAATCTTAAATTTTTTTTCTAAAACCTAGACTAATAAATCAATTTGAATGCAATGAAGTGTATCCAAAGGAGCAGAAAATAATAAAAATTTCTACAGAGTAAAATTTTTCTCTCCAATTCATGAAAATATTTTTATCTACTTTAATGATTTACTTTTTAACAAACATTTTCTTATATGTGATATGTGAAAAATAAAATTTCAAGACTAATTAGTGCAGGACACACGCCCAAACGTTCAGCCGTCATAGGCTGACCAGAGTCACACAGAGCACAGTCCGGTGAGTTGGCGATACCATTTCTGTAGAGATGAGATCTCAGACAGTCATGCCCTGTCAAAAGTCTAAAATGAGCTACGGTAGCTTTTCTAGGAGCCACAGGAGGGGTTCTTCCTCAAGATTGCCCAGTTCTTGTCCTTCGACATCTCCCTAACTTACATTTTAAAATTATACTTAAAGGCCATATTAGAAAAAAGCCTTAAGGTATACAACTGCCCTAAAATTATGAATTTTGCCAAATATTGACAATTTTTTAATGATTTTACTTTATAGGCCATCTTATTAGCTTTATAAAAATACCAATTTTATTATTTTCCGTTCACTATAAAAAAAACTACAAGTGTTTTAGTAAAAGCAGATGTCATTACTTTAAGCAAGATGCCATACTTTAAAACGCGTTTTCCTCGAAATGAGTTTTTTTCAAAATTCTCAAATGGGACCCGCGATTGCTCAAAAAGGTATGAAAATAATTAACTGAGATTTTTGTGTATATTCTATATATTAGTAGAAGTGTTTTAACGTTCAGATTTATTAATCGCCGATTTATCACAAAATTTACAGTCCTTTACGTGAATATAATCACTGTTATTTTAAGTAATTTCATATAATAATTAAGATAAAGGGCTCTAGTTTTTGTAAAAATTAAAATATCTCTTATCCTGAAGGTCATTTCAAAAATGAATAACATAGCAACACATCAGAATTGAAAAATTAAAAATTTGTTCATAAACTTTTGGAACAGAATGGGCCGCGTTTCTGTTGTTTCTTGTACATTTTTACCCATTTTTTTCCCATTTTAGTAATAATAATTTCTTTTTATCTTCTTAACTTTAGCATATTTTTCTTAAAATGTACTAAACAAATTTAAAAACAACAAAAAATATCCACATCTCCATTTTTTTTTTTAAAGTTGTCGCAAGTAATCAGATATCTTAAGGAATCAAAGGTTGAAATCACTTTGGTTTTTGGATCACAAGGGCTCCTTTCTTAGCAAAAAAGTCAACATGCTCATTCCCAGCAATGTCACAATCAGCCAGAGTATTCTCTGAAAAGAAATTTCATAAGGAAAATCTTTTCAGAGAGAGAACGATTTGCATTTTAAAATTCTTTGTGAATTAATGTAACAAAATGAAATATAAGAGATTTAAAAATAACAGTCTCAAGGTGAATGAGTGAGTGTTTGTTAACATCGCATTATAAAGCAACACGAATGGTATTGGCAACGGATCTCGTAATTTTGAATCTCGATCAAGTGATGAGAACTTTCAGCGAACATGCACACCCTCTCCACACCACGCTATTGGGGGACTTGGAGTCTCTACAGATTAAACGTGCATCAGCTCTTCCACACAGCACTAAGGCCTCCCCAGTCACAGCCATCTTCAGAAAATAAAACAAACTTAATGAGTTAAATCCAGTGCTTCTTAAACTTTCAATATTTGCAACCCAATTTTCACAATAATATTTTTCATCGCCCCCCATACAATAACAATGTATAGAATGCAATAAATGTACTTTGACTCTAAAGCTACAATACGACTTTAATTGCAAACTATCAAAATAAGTGCTAATTTTTGTATACGGCAAGCTCATGGGTGAGAGAGTGAGTGAATATTAACGTCGCACTCTTCAGCTATACAAGAGGGCTTTTGGCGACGTACCTCGTAATTCTGAACCATGATCAAATGACGAGGACATTATTATTGCATATTATTGATATTTGTTTAAATCGAGGCAATAATTGAAAATTATTTAACCAAGCAGAATAATCGCAACATCAAAACATTCCTTTCCTCCTCGTCCTTCTCTTATATTGGATTTAGTCAGATTAGTATTAAGTTCAAACAATATCGCTTTCCAAACATTTTCTTGTCAAAGAGCAGTAGTTAAACTGTTAATGATTGAAACCCATTCCATGTTTTCACTGAAAATATTTCTCTAAAAGCAACAAACCGGAAAATCTGTTCCCGATTCTTCTCAAACATCCGTGCCTGTTTCATTTCCTTTACTATGGAATTGCTTCTGGCGCCGTTGATCTTAATGACGAATGAGATTTTCACTCACTAATGTGATTCTTAAACGTCGGATTTAAAAGACACAGATATTTGAAACTACTAATAATGTTTTACCCAATTCATTACAGTTACTAATCCAGGAACAATAGTTCGGTTTAATTATTCAAATGGATTTAACATACATGTAGGGGTGGAGAAAGAAAAATATTGTGTAATTAAGCTTTATTCAACAGATATATCTTAAATAGATTTCGAATATTTCACTCGCTTAGATTCGCCTAAAGATAAATTCATAATACATATTTCGATAAATAATGATATTAAGATATCTATCTATATATAAAATTTAATAAAAGTAAAATTAACAAAAATAAATAAAGTAATTTAATAAAGTACAATTGACAAAGTATTTGTCAACAGCACCAAAAACATTTTAAAATGGTAGGTTGTGGAAATTTTATTTTTTTTCACAGTAATTGAGATTTAATCCTATCTTTTTCATTTTATGTCACTTTTATATAAGGCAATTCTTGTTTAAAACTCCTCACGTAAGTTTATTTGCTATACAGTTTTTTCTGGTTTTCATATTTAACTAATATTTTTTGGCAAAAAAAAGCTCCAATGTAAATAGTAGTAAAATATTGCTATACTTACTGATTGTGATACTTTTAATGATATTAATGTTCTTATTTTGAACGTTTTTCTTTCTAAAAAAGTTCCAACGTAATTGATTGTAAAAACATTGCTGTACATATTGATAAGGAAAGTAGTGTTTCTATTTTGTTGTTCAGTCAAACGTTGTTATTTATCAATCTTATCTTATAAGTTCCATAACAACAGATAAGATTTATCCATTTCTCTTACTCATTTTATTTCTCTTGTCAATATAATAGCAAATCTTTCATTTGTTACAAAGACGAAAAATAGGATAAAATTCAAAGAAGCTTAAGATTTATTAATTTTACTCTATTTACTTTGACTCAGGACTAAGGATGATGATTCAAGATGTGTGTGTAGATTCAAGATGTATAAAAAACCATTCAATTATGACCACATCTTTCATATGAAATATGACCACATTATATTTGTTCTCAAAACCACCTAGTCGTAAAGTCGTAAGGTCATGATAGATAAGTCTGAGATATCTAATACCACACACAGACATAACAAATAATTTTGCAATTTCCGCACGCTGCGATATGATGGACCAACAGCCCCGATTTGTTTTTCATACGGAACCACCAAAGTTCGATGGAATTCATGTCCAGTGAGTTCAAAGGATATAATCTGATTTGAAATTCCTTTCTCCCTGATGATTCGACTCCATAATATGACTCAAACATTGCTTGGATTGGATCTAAATTAAATCACTTTTAAAATGCTCGAATTTCTTTTTTTAGTGAATGATGCTTATCATGCTAGAAAATCCCATAATTTAAAGCCGTATCACACGTATACTTTTTGTGCAACTTTTTGGCCCAACTTTTCGACCAATCTGAGGCTAAAGCGTTGCCGTTAGCAAAACCATAAGCTCTGGCGTTAGCCACGATCTTTCTCCTCATTGAAACATTACTCGCCGATTTTTCTGTTTCGAAAACAACCATCCAATATTATTTCTCTCGCGCTTTTGCTGATGGGCGTAAACAGAAATTGAGCACCATTCTGTTTAAAATATTATACGCCATATCTGCAGCGTTTGATGAAACCGAATCTACCATCTTTACCGCCATCTTGTTCATGACGTAGGGTGCCGAAGAACCCCATTAACTGGAATTTCAAGCAACTTTTATTTCGAGCAACTTTTTCAGCTCTCTGGGGAAAGTTGTTCGGAGCCGTTGCTAGGGCAACTAATAGAAATTTATCAGAATTGGGTGGAAAATTGCTCCAAACGTGTACGTGTAATAAGGCCTTTACTAGGAACGTTGCTGCCCCTGTCCTGCAGTAATGCTCAAATAACGTGCAGAAGTAAGAAACTGTTCAATAGGAATCATGGGTCGTAATGTGCCCATGTTTTCCGATCGAATCTTGTTTTTAAACATTGCTTGGATTGGATCTAAATTAAATCACTTTTAAAATGCTCGAATTTCTTTTTTAGTGAATTTTGTTCAACAACGCAGATGCTATGAGATATTAATGTAGAGAGTAAAAAATAGCCATTCAAGAAGCATAAGTTTGTATTATTATTAAATTATTGAAAACGTTTCGGAATAGCAATATCTAATAAAAAAAAGTCATATATGATTAAAAGTAACCCATTCTCATATTTAATTCAAGGAGTTTGATGCTTACTTTAAGGTCTTAGAAATCTATACAACTATTTAAATACTTGTTATTAAATATTTAACACATATGCATAGAAATAATACCTTGCAAATTCTCCATTCTGAGATCCTAGTGCCGTGACTCTCAACCATAGTGCTGCGGACTACCGAAATCTCGATGTGTGTATACTACATTTTTAAAAAAAATTATTAATTATATTCTGTGAAAAAAGTGAAATCTGGAACCGAATCATTCTTCCGTTTTATATAAATAAATTATATATTAACTTAATTCTTGGTATATTTAACTTTTCCTTTCCTGGATATAAAAAATTTGATTGTGTTCGTAGTTCATATGTGATAATGGATAATTTGTATATGAATTAACCTTGAATGAAGAGTAAAACCTAATTTCGCACTGTAATAATCCAGATTTTATTTCAAAACATTCCAAAGAGTCAAGTAATTAATTTTGGATTAAAATTAGAGGTGATTATCTCAGAATAGCCGAAATATTTTCTACATCTTATTTGCGTGAATTCGGATTTTTATCAATAACAAATGTAAAAATGAAAAAAAGATCAAGATTTTTAAATGTAAATGATGAAATGTGTGTGGCATTGTTATTTTTACGAGAGAGAGACCAAATATAAACCTAATTATCAAAAATCACCAAGCTCAAATTTCGCTTTTAATTAATTCTTATAATTAATTTGTAATTAATTATTTTATAAACATTTTGTTGTCTTTGTAGTACGTATTATTTTATTTAATATTGAAAATTGTTATCATAAGCTATGTTACATAGTGTATTACGGATAAATAAAGTTCTTTTAAAACTGATTTTATTGTTAGTGTGCTGTCGATTTTTGAAATTGCTAAAAGTGTACCACAACAAAAACAAGTAATATAAATTTTTTAAAGTCAGTTCCTACTTAGGTCAACAATTTTTTTTTATTTTAGTTAATTAAATTTAATTAATGAATTAATATTTCAAAAACTGTATTAACATCAAGTGTCATTCCTTTCAAGTTTAAAAAATGTATTTGAACTTGAGTGGATGAATAAGAAGTATTTTATTAGTGATTGAAAATTTGAACAAGATATAGAAATAAATATATATAGAGAGAGAGAGAGTGTCAGCTAATGGTAGGAATTGAAAAAGGTTGAGAATCACTGTCCTACTGTCTTTAACAACCGTCAAAAACAAAGTAATAATCAGTGATTCCAAGTTTATACAATGAAATAGACAGCTCACAAAATACTATTAAACATGTGTCAGCATGTAAGGATAAAAGGAAAATAAGTAATGTTATGGCGTTTTATTACACGACGCCTCATACAGTGTAAAAGCCTCCAGTGCTAAAATATAATGGGTAAAGTTTAAAATAACTCATTTTCTACAGTTCAAAGAATTCACTGCAGAAGTTACCTATTCATCTGGGCCAGAACTGAAGAGATTAGGGCACATACGCATCCGAAATACAGAGAAGAGTTCTCGTCTTTTCGAGATATGAATAGCATTCTTCCATTTTTACAGGATACATGGAATTTAAATGATTATTCACACAAGTCTGTTGATCAAACTATTTAGAGGATTTCGGATGCATTGGAAATGGAATTTCATCTCTCTCACTAGAAACTCTATCAGAGGGAGGTAATGCAGAAACTAAGTAGATTTTAAATATTTTGTTTATACTTGAAATGTTTTAAGGTCTTTAAAATAGTCTTTGCAATTTATTCTCTTTTAAAATAAACTATTTCAATGATACTTATATTACATTATTGAGTTACATTTAATATAAAAAAAGGAAATAGTAAAGTTTTAATTTATTTTTACCTCTTTAGATTCAAAACACACACTCACATATATGTATATGTCTTTTTAGTTGAGTTCAACATCAGATCTCTTCATATTACAAATAATGTTAATGCGTCACACTAACTCCCTTCAAGTACGTACAGCCCAAATCAAATATTTCTCCAATGACTTGAACATCTTACTTTAATTTTCTTTGTTCAGTGTAATCGCCATATTTCACAAAATCTCACAAGAAAAATTCATATGAACCACTGTCCGTAGAACAACCTCCAGGTAATGTTCTAGGAAGCCAATTTTTGCAAATTGTGAATAGTCAATGTCCAATAAAGGTAACACAAACTTGTTATAAATTAAAAATCTGGCTAAAAAGGCGTTGCCATATGAATATACAAGCAGTAGCAATCATTACTCAGGGAACAACCAAAGTTAAGAAGTAATGAAGGTAGTGCACACCATACAATGCCCTTATCTTTCCTTGTTATTCTTTCTGTAGGACGTTTGGTTATCGGGAGACCTATACCCAAACTTAATGCTTATTTAGAATTTTTTAATTCGACATCAAATATAATCCAATTTAGAAAAAATGTGTTAATATCAACACGAAGTGAAATAGCTTTGAATAATCATCCTGTTTTAAAGTGTACAGAACTAATGAAGTGTAAGAATGTATATGAACTATGTATGTAAAGTGCTAAACGATTATGAAGCACTTTGTGTTTCATGAGTTATGCTACATTCAGCTCCTGGGATATTTTTGGAATTAATTTCGATCTCTGAGAAAATGTTTAAAAGTAGTCGTACTATATGAACTCTGCACTATTACTTGGACGACCATATCTATTTCTATAAACAGTTTTCTACTGTGATACCACATACGTATTCTTGCATGGAATGGGTGGCTTCTTATTTTTCTCAGTAATTTCATTGTGTTTGAATAACAATTTTTTTAACTTTGAAAAACAATGCAAAATATTGAAGTTTTTATTTCGGTGGACACCAATTTAAATACATAAATTTTAATGTGGCGTACCGTGCCATTCATAATAAAAAAAGCCAGACGATAAAGATTTTTAAAAACCTGTCCATCCATAGTTGTAGATATTTTTGTTGTAGACGAATTCTTTTTTTTTTATTTCAGTAAAAGTTTGAAGTTGTATGGATTTTTTTGGTTGTGTATATTGCATATAATAATAATAAATGAATAAATTATAATTATCCCACAAGACAGATTAAGCTTAAATTCTGAAATAGAGAACCAAGATTAAATAAAAAAAACACACGTAGGACAGTAGAATCCAAAGGCTATTATGTTTTCTAAGCTATCGTTGATTTAGAGCAGTGAAGTCAGGTTGTGATAGCGGTTGGTTCCTGCTTACGTCTGAACCCTCTTGTGTACCTGTAAACCCGTTTAGAGGTGTGTTAGAAACAGAATAACCCACAGACATGATTTCAATATAATCAATTTATTAATTCCAATTATCAATCAGACACAATACAATTCCAATTAAGGTAGATGAAATATAGTAGAGCGCGGAGGTGAGATTCTATAACATGGGGATACTACTACAGCCCTCAACTGAATCTAAGACAGCTTAAATACGCTCAAATATAACTACGTCGCACTCTAATAAACTAACTTCTACTTAATCAAACTCACAGTACCTGAACTTTTTATGCATCGGATCCTACACTGGATAGTTGGAGGTGATCCCTTCTGCTTGATCAATGTCGTTGTCTCCACGCTCTGTAATCTTTAACTAATTCCATTCCTTTTCATTCTTCAGCTAACAACTAATTCGCAAACTCTATGTTAACTCCTACTTGCCAACTCCAACGTGTCCACTCACGAACTCACGAAAACAGAATTTATATAATATATCTCATTTACATATTCACGTTTCCTTACTCGATGAAAGTTGGTTGAAATAAATATTTTCCTTAAAGAGATATGAAGGGATTAGTAAAACCGCGTATAGATCCGTCACAAGGTTAAGCTTGTTTTATAGGGTCCTAACCTTGTTTATAGGATCAGCAGAATCGTAGCTACCACATTATCAGCCGTATCAATGATATGGCCCTCCTCCATGCTTCAGGAGCCCCAAAAGAGCCTCAGAAAAGTATCCCCAAGGAATTTTGATATAGGGTCAACTCAGGGCTACCTACGTCAGTGCCCTTCAGCTAAAATTTATACATAATATTTCAAGAAAAATTAAAGAATATAAATCATGATTTATATATATCGTAAATAAAATTTTAAAAGTGTGCATGTAGCAAAATCCCCCTTCTTTTACTACTGGAATCATTTCCAAATTATTTCCTATCGAACATTATTTGCTTTTAATGTAGTTGCTTCCACAATATTATTAAGACAAATCTTTCAGAAACTCTTGATTTCATTAACTAGTATCTACTGGGGATTAGACATTCCATACCCCGTGATACTTTCACCTTTCTTCGAGTTCTGGCATGAATGGCAAATCTTATTTAATGATTGCTCTCTGTATAAATTAAAGAATTCAGAAACTCGTGGTTGTCTGAAAAGGACTCTGTCATCATTACGTCGTAAAATAAACAGAACACATTCGGAAATACCAAGACAAATAAATATTAAACTTTCCATTTCTCACTGAACTTAAACAAATGGATTCGTTGGGTCTGGCTCAATGAATATATCCTATCATAATTTTTATCTAAATATTTACTGCTCTCTTTACTATTTGCATTTAACATTCGAAAGAATTCCGGCAACTTTACGTTCTGGCATATATTTCCTTTAATGAACTTCCAATTCCCATCTTCGACATGCCCAATTATAATATTGATATCACTCGTTGTGCAAACTTCTAGAATAACAAAAGGATCTTTAATATCGACATACGCACCCCACCTTCTGTCACATTTCTCTTTCAGGACTAAATTAGTTCTACTAAAAGAGAGATTTGTAATTAAGTTCGATTTCGTTTTGAGAGAAGAATTTAATGTCACATGTCGTATGCTTTGTTATCTTGGAGAATTTTACTCAAATAATTTCTAAATTAAATGCATCATAAATCATTTATGCGTAATGAAACAACCATGGTAACTTCCTTTTTGTATTTGTATTCAGTGAATATCATGTGATTTTCAATACAATATTTAAATTGGCTGTATGAATAAAAAAAATTGCCAATAGTAACAAATCGAATATTTTCTATCGAAATATATATTTAAATATTAAAATAGTTGTTTCAATTAATTTTACATCTAAAAGAGGGTTGAAAAATAAATTTAAATAATAATATACCGCAAAAATTTATTTTTCTCAAGAACTAAAGAGAAAAATATCCGCTTTTTGTATTTTGAGTTATTTTCACCATTTATGGATGTTTCTCATTTAGAATATTGCACATTATAAACAAAAATTGTTTGAAAGAAATGTTTTGGTTTCTTGAGAATTTTCCAGTCTTACTTATAGCAGAAATGGTTCATTTAAATCATTATTTATTACTAGCTATTACACATCCACCTAGCAGGGTATTTTTGATGTGGTATGACTTATGCTGCATTTAAGTAAGTTGATACTTAAATCTCTCTTATATCAATAAGTTTTTGTGGTTGCATTGTGAAAAACATTCTTACAGAATTTTCCTCTTGATTCAAAAAGAAAAACATTTAAACACAAGTATATTTATTTTTTCCATCCCCCATAACACCTACCCCCGAATGTTGATTTTTCAAAATTGGGTTTTTACTAGGTTTCTACAAACAAAAAAAAAAACATCCTAATTTTAAATTTGAAGATCAAATAGTACAAAAACGGGAATTTTCCAATCTATATTCACCCCATAATCATCCATGGGAATGTATTGCTACAAAACGGGTTCTTAACAGATCTCTACTCGGTAAGAGAAGCATGCTTGTCAAGTTTCAAGTAGAAAAGTCTAATAGTCCAAAGCGGTCATTTTTATCTATAACTTCTCCAGAACCCCGTCAGGAAAAGATTTTCGCAAAACCCGTTGTTAGAAGATTCATACTCAACAAAAGACATATGCTCGTCAAATTTCATGTCTGTTGGTCTGAAAAACAGTCATTTTTGTACTATAACACTCTGTAACACCCCCTCGGGAGGCGATTTCCGCAATAGCCACTCTTTTGTGCTTCATCAAAAACACACACTTTTTCTTTTTAATTAGTATTGAAAATTCTTAATGCTCAAGAAAATTTAAGCGATGCAAGATTAAAAAAAAGTTTCCAAATGCAGTAATCTTTTTTTTAAACATGAGCAGGAGTGATTTTCTACTATTGGCTGCATATCACTAATTCTTTCTTTAGCAATCGAGTTTTCGAAAACATATCACTTAAACTAAATCCTAGTTTTTTTATTTATTTGTTTTTAACAGACATATGCCTGAGGCTTTTTTGAAACATCAGATAAGCTCCATGCAAAATTTTGGATCAATATGATCAACAGTGGGGATTTGTATAAATTAGAAATATAGGGTTGGATATGTGCACTATCTTCTTCTCCCTGTAACGCCGAGTGGAGCAATCAACGCTGACGTCACCCCCGCCAAGAGTGCCCGACAAGACACTACACGGGAAATCACTGAGACGGACGCCTAGAGACTTTGAATACTAAACGTAGGAGTCCTTTGGTGTTTAATGTATCATTAATTATTTCATCATTCATTATTTAATAAATCCTTTATATCACCGTAAGGTTGTTGTCATTTTCCAATATAAATAATTATACAAACATTCAAATTTATACACTGCTTTAAAAAAAAGTGAACAAACCTCTGCGCGATAGCCATGGATGGGCATTAAATGAATTATACAGGTGTAACAAATTGCAATGCAGAAAGAAAAAAGTATATGAAAACTTTTAAGTATTTAGAAAAATATAAAGAACACGAACTGATACTTCAGGGCAACAACTTGGTTACATGTAAATGACAAAAAAACCGACTGTTTGGAAAGGAAATAAAATTTCAATAGTTACGGGCCCCTCGACCTGCTAAGACTGCAACGCATTTTATTAGTATGGATGCGATGAGATTATCGATGACTGGGAAATACTATTCCACTCATAACGAAGTTTGACCTCCAAATCTTGGACAGTAACAAGAGGTTTTGGCTTTACGGCAACACTTCGTCCGAAAGTATCCCAAATGTGCTCGATCAGATTAAGATCAGGAAAGCCTGCTGACCATTCCATATGGTGTATTGTTTCAGCTTCAAAAAAGTTCTCCTCAAGACGAGTTGTATGAGGACTACCATTGTCTTGAATCAAAAGAAAGGAATCACCAATAGCTGAAGCTTAAGGTAAGACATGGATTCTAAGGATCTTACATGCATACTTTAGAGCTTTAAAATTGCCATGCCCTATGTCACCTAAGTCAGTATGTCCAACTATGCCCATTCCAGCTCATACTATAAAACTTCTTCATCTGTAATGCGATCTTTCGTGGATAATATAAGGTTATTTCGAATGCTCCTTTCTTGCAATATTAAAACGCGACTGGTGTCACACTCTAAACTGAATCGGCACTCTTCCGCAAACACCACTTGATTCCAATCACTATGCTCTAATCTCGATGTTCAGCAGCCCACTTTCTTTCAGCTGTATGGTATCGTGCTGTCAAGGAATATACACCATTCTCCTACGTGTATACTGGCCACCCGCATGAAGCCTATTTGGGATTGTTTAGTTTGACATCTCCATCGTCCTGTTGCCAAAAGAAACTACATTTGAATCTGCTTCGAACTCTATCTTCTGTCTCGAAGAGTTAACAGGATATATCGGCCATTATTTGCTGTGGTAGCCCGTTTACAACATTTTTCTGGCTGATGTCAAACATTTCCTGCTTCTTGGAATCGATTCCACAATGACCCTTTTGGCCGCTCCAACAGCATCCACTACACCAGTCTTTGTGTTTATCTGGATTCCAGTCTCTCGATAATGCGCCAAGCTATAGATTCCGGTAAATCACTTTGTCGCGTCTTGTTACAATTATCTTTTTAAAACAATATCGGAATGGTTTTATTTCACCATTGAGTGAACGAAAAACAACCACTTCTATGATACCACGTTTTCGGGGGTTATATACTTTTTCTGGTTTTGTCGTTATGAATGTTGATTTGCAAATGAAATTTCTGCTGTATTTCAGACTATAGATGTTTTTGTTTTACGTTAGTTTTCAAAAAAAAAAAATATTTGCTTAATTACGTTGAATCCATGGGCTCCCCTAACTTGTTTGAGCAGTATAGTAAGTTTACATTAGTATTTGCTGTAAAAACTTAATATTTTCTTAAAAATAAATGAACTTTTTATTTGTTTTATATCACTGATCTAAAAAAATATTGTACTCTAAAGAAAAATTCATCGGACTATGCAATTCATCTTCATGCTAGCATCTTTTATTATGATTTTCTGTTTGTTCAGTACATTTTATTTGGAGTAAAAATCAACATTTGACTAGAATAGTTATAAAAGAAACATTTCTAAATTCATAAGAAATGTACATATTTTTAAATAAAGATACATTTACACCGATGAAATATAGACATAATTAATAATGAATTTATTTATGTTTGTCTCTTATAGAATAGTATGCTATCTGTGTTATAGAATAGTATAGTATCTGTGTTCATGCGTAAATAAAGGCTGTTTTGACCAGTGAAACTAGCACAAAAATCTGCATTAAAACGATTGTTCCTCCTACTCCTTTGAAAATAAATTTGGTAATCTAGCTGTCCAGATAATTGTTGAACAAACCAATGATCCAATTATGCTCAATAGAAATAACTTCAGTGTAGCTGAATATTATAATATTGAAATACAACCCTAGTGAGAAAAAGAAAGAGCCGGACAACGAAGTATAGAATGTCAGTGGTACATTACAATGGTATAAGAATTTCAAGAATTGACTCCCAAGAAGATCCGATTATCTATAAAATGGCATCCAAGACCATAACCCAAGAATTTCGAGGGCAGTCAGATTAGTATATCCTGCCGTTATCCCGAACGTTTCCCGACATGTCTTGGATGATCATAGAGAATCAATTCGAAGCGGAACTCAATCGCTGGAAACGATTCTACTCCAGTCAGTGAGATTTCAGATCAAATATTCACGTCTTGTCCACAAACAGGATTATTTCTGTTTACAGATAACGATATTCAACAAAATGAGCTCTTTAAAGCTTATTATTTCAATTATCAGTAATATAATATTGAAAAAATGAGCAAAATCTATTCACTTATGTTTGAATAAGATTTCAATTTAATGCTCTCTTGTTTAAAACGATGCAAAACTTTCATTATTAACGATGCTATACAAATTAGACATTACAAAAAAAGCAAATAAGTACAAGGATGTTTAAAAATACTCAGTACGGTTAGTTTAATTTTTAATCACGAAAACTGCAAAGAATAATAATTGTGCCTATTAAATTAGCTATTATCATATAGTAGCAAAAAAAAAAAACTCATTGCTCTAGATAAATGAGTATATATTATATTATTATATACATATTATAACGTATTATCAACATACTATAACGTATATACGTATTATTATATACATATTATTATACTTATTATAACGTAGATCAGAAGAGGGTGTTATGGGTTATCATTTACACTTCTGATAATAAACTTACTGGTTTTTGCTAAAACCACCCCCAAGTCATCATCTTGTGTGAGTGCACACTATAATATTTATAATAAATTTTCACTCGAAAAAAAATATTTTTTTGTTATAAAATAGTTATTTTAAAATGTTACATATGGGGAAGTTATTGAATAGTCGTGTAATATGGAATAGATGATTTAAGCCATTGGGAAACTAATTAGACTCCATATAAAATGTAGTTAATTTTAACATTAAAAATCATAGCTTCAAGATTACTTGCAAGTCATTTCTGCTTCGAGCCTTTTTTCAAAGGTCAAAAATATAATTTTTTCTGTTCAGGTACAGTCAAGGTGAGCCCACAGAAAATTGCTGAAGCATTGAATCCAAATTTGTCCTGTTAATCTTCGTAAAGCTTTCCAATACAGAAGATGCATACCGCGTCTTTGTTTTATCGTCCTTTAGTTGATGACATGAAATCCATTATAGATAATACATCAGAATGAAAATATTTATCGCTGCTAACACAGGAGCCATTTCTAGTAGGTTTAGGTATAGAAGAGCGGATGATCTAAGTTTAATTTCTTAATAGAGGGTTTTTCAGTGTTCTGTTTCTTTTTTACTTTTTGGAAGCTTCTGATTCCTTCTTTTTGTCCTTTTTCTTCTAACACTTTTTTAAGTAAGGGGTTTGGTATTTTAGAAGAAAATCTAGCTTTCTGTTTTTGAAATTCTTAACATTTCCATAATACCCGTCACACCTCCTTGGAAAATGAAATTTATACAGAAGGATAAAATAATTGTCACACAGCTAAAAAATGACTACAATATAACAAACTACAGTTCTCTTAGTGTACATTATTCTTAACATCAATGTTCAAGTAACATGAGTATTAGTAAGTTAAAATGTTTGAAAACTTACATGCAAAAGCTTTTGAAAATCACAAAACACATTTCGTTCAGCAGCGAGTAATACAACAAAAGCAAGCGGTCAATTCTATCTGTTACGCATCATGAAAATAATTTCTGAGTAGTTCATGATTATTCCTGGCGCAACAGCTACAAACAGAATCAAAACCTTCATATTTCTCGATTATTCATATATATATATATATATATAAACTTAACTCAGGTGTGCAAAAGCCCATGAAGACAAAAGGCCTACTGTGCCCATATCAGTATGCATGAACTTAGGTGCATAAGCAGGTGGTCCGTCTGACGTGAAACCCTCAGTGTTAAGTTTTCAAGCAGAAGCTTGGATTCTCATTTATCGACCCACTGAAAGGATGAAAGTTTGAGTCAACCTTGCCCAGCCTGACGTTTGAACCTCGACTTGTGGTGTGGAAGCGCGATGCACTACCCCTCAGCCACTGGGCATGTATGTATATACACACACAATACCCTCCTCTCCATTTTTTGAAAATTATAACATCAACTTATAGTATAGTAAAAACAAAGAAATATATATTATAAAATACATTTATTTTTCCATTTATGTGAAAGCTTATTATTTATAATACTGCGTAAGGAATCGGATTTAAAGATTATCTTCATACCTCGGCCAAATTAATATCATAGACATTCCTTTTTGCCTCTATAGTGATGTTACTCATTCCTAAGAGAGCCCCCTCTTAATTTCTTAAACATTAAAGTAATTACAACAGTGCTTCTCAAACTTTCAATATTTGTGACCCAGTATTTAATCATAGTTTTCATCGTGGCACCCTCCATATAATAACAATGTATTGAATGCAATAATAAGGTACTTTTAATCTAAAGCTATAAAATGACCTTATTTATGAATGGTACAAATTATCAAGATAAGTATTAAATTTTGTATATGTTACTTTTAATTAATAGATATTTTAAGTTACTTATAAGTATTATGTTACTTTTTTGCTCTAATTTTTAATTGGAACAAATTGCAGTATAATAAGGTACCAAGGTTATCAGGAGTCTTAGTACAAAGTGGCTCTCAACTGCCGAAGAAGAATCTTCATAGATTTCCCGTCAAGTCGCTAAATCAAAAGGTAACTTAGTAACAATTCACTGTTTCAAATTTTGGCTGGGGTGGATGATGAATTTTCTGTATTTATAACAAAAGTAATTCGTATACCTTTTCTATTTCCAATACTAGTAATTATTAAATTTACTTCAGTTTTGAAAAATTAATTATCAAGTACATTGTGTAGTTCTGATTCATTAAAAAGTATATTACATCAGTATAAATGTGCATTTTATTTTTCATTATGTCAATGTATTTTGTTTTACTTTCCTTCAGTAAGTTAATATTTTTTTAAAAATAATATTTTATTTTCAACTTTTCTGTATACTCGTGCTCCTCTTGTAAAATTATCAGTTTGAAAACCACTGAGTTATATCTATCAATGTTCAACAAAATGGGTATATGTATAAATGGATGTTTGTATATATGAAATCGCTTCCCTCCAACACACCGTTCAACCGATCACTATGAAAATTGGCATGTATATGTATTTTTTGTGTAAAAGGTTTTTGTGCTATCCTCTTTGTTGCAGCTCCCCACCAGGTGGTACTACAGCAAAGCAATATCTGCACCGTTGCCAAAGAGGTCGCCAAAAACGTTGCTAATTTGACCCTATCACCAACATTTCGCTATGTTTCAATTGAATCCCCATTATAATGTAAGGGACGCCTTTGCTTGCTAATATTATAATTTTAACATAAATTAAATGGAACAGAAAGTAATTTTAACGTATTACACATTCAGATATAAATTATTTACATCATTTTAAGCGTTCATTACACACAATTTCTAACAATGTGCTACTTTTGCTGAGCAGAGATTAGTTTAGGAAGATGTTTTCAAAAATCGATCCGCAAGAGAGTTACGAGGCGTAAAAAAATATAAAAAATATTCGTTTTATGAGCTATTAGACCTTCAGACTTTAAATTTAACAAAAATGTTTTTTTTTGTTCAGCTGAGATATGCAAATAGTTTTTTTTTTTTTTTTGCTTAATTTGCGGTTCACTTAAAATTAACGCATTAAAAAGTTCTTCATCCTACAATCTGTATTGTTTATTTTTTCAATTCACCCGTGCGAGGAAAAACGGGTATACCAGCTAGTATTATATAAAAAAATGGGACAAAGCGCATTTCAGTTGTACTAGAGTTTTTTTAAACTGTTTCAATAACAGCAAATTAATGGAATCAATCGAGCAAATTACAAAGATTAAAAGCTACCACCAATACATTCTCTTAAGAACCAATTAAAAATCATCCTCAATCCCTCTTAAAGCAATTGAAATCGTCTAACTGCAAGACATCAGTACGATAGCTAATCGAATGAATGACTTCCCAAAAAACCATTTCTTTAATTACGGTTGGAATGTTAAAATAAGGCAGGACAGGGAGACACAAAATACAAGACCTCGGATTCATCCACCTTCATTTTCAATTGATCGAAAGGCAAAGTAATTACTGCTTGTCCAGTCACTATCAGAGCATGCCAATTTTATCCTAACGATGTGAAGTTGACTTTACTTTCTTATCTTGTTAATGTGATTTTTAATTAAAGAAGTAGTTCAGTAAAGATAAACCTAGTAAAACAAAAAAAAATTATAAACTCATGATTTAAATCAATTGCAAGAAATAAACTGAAAATTTTCAATGAGATTGCTATAGATTTAGTAAAGAATCTTCTGAAATCTCGAAAGGTCCATGCTCGTTTTCTGTTCTTTGAATAATCCTCTGAGAGCAAAATTTTCGATCTTGTGATTAATTTTTTTTTTATTCTGTCCTTTTTTCGGAGCATTAATATGCCATTAAATTTTTTTCCCTTTAATTTCTTATAATTAAATCCATGGGAAAGATATTCACGACGCGGAGGTATTAGTGCGATTTATGAGATATTCTTTTTTTAGCTATTTGAACTGCACTTGTTGAACATTTATTAAACATAAACATAAACCGATTTCAAAGACCTTTTGGAGTTTTGATGTTTAAATTTTTAATATTTAGTGCATAATAAGATGAAGTTTTTTTTTTTTTTTACTTTTTTCCCAACCATCACTGATTAAAAGCCTTTTTTTTTCAAATTTCCACCGCCGTTCTTTTTTTAAAAGAGCCTGACAATGTTCGTAATCATGATTGTAAAAAAGGATATAAGTTAATGTTTTTTATTTTGTATATTTAATATCAGCTTAAATAGAATGTATATATATATATATAATATATATATATGAATATTAATGCAAAAAATATTTAAATGCAATTTTCCGACAAAAAATTAAGAAAGTATGATACATTTTCAAAAGATTTGCCTTTTTTGAAAAATACTTCTATAACCCTTTCGTGACGAAGGATGAAACGCGTGGGTACCGCCAGGGACGGAGGTTTCTATCGCGAGTGTCACTCACAGGTCGGAGGGTATTGTGTAGTTAAGCCTAAATCTCTCTATAAAAATACCGAAATATAAGCACGTTGTTCAATATTGTTCTGTATATTATACGAACGGCATATGCTTTATATAATGCGTACTAATATACTTTATTTACTTCAGCCACTTTCTATTTAAGTACAAGTTCTTAAGCATTTTATTGTAAGCATTTGTAAAAGTCGACCTTGTAAAAAAAGTAAGAAAAAAAAGACAAATTTTTGGTCTACCAGATCTAATTATCCATAAAAAACTAGACTTCAAACCCAAATAAAATGCTTTAGCGAAAATAAATCTCTCATCTTCACTATAAACAAAAACCACATGTTCACTTCAAGAGCAGTCGTAAAGCTCTCAATTCGGAAACATTTATTTTCCCTTATGTTTATAAAACAAGAGCCACGTGTATGTGTGTAATATTTCTCTCGTTTCGAGTAGAAGGTCAGATCTCCATGTATTTTAAATCTTATGGACATAGAATGCCATAAATTGCTAAAAAACTGAGCTTAAAAAAAGTGCCAAGTACTTGGCTTGCCCGTGAGTTGTTAGGCCTGTGAGGGAGAAACATGCTGCTCGCCGGTGGGACGCTGGGTTGTTGATAGTGTTTCATGCCGGCTAGACGGTGGGGCGCTCGTCCCGAAGGGGATAATAACATTATTTTGGCTACATATAGCTAAGATTTCTAGAAAGAGCCTGAACAAGGATTTTTCTGAACAATCCACATTATTTTTGGAATTTATCGGTGTTTTTTTTTTTAATTTCTCTATATTGTCGTATCAAAATGTGAATAGATCCTCTTCCAAATTATGTATTTCAAAAATCAGGATGCAGGCTCTGTAGAGTAGTCCTAGAAAGAACAAGTAACATATGAATCTTATAGAAGCATCTTTCATAAAAGGAAAACGTTTTGAAAATATCCTTTCATTTTTTATCAAAATCTGCATTTTAATAATTTATTTTTCTTGTAATAGTGTTCTTAGAACAAATATATATCCTTATTCTAATTCAACTGCCAATAAATATTTAAAAAAATAGTTATTTATATGCATTTTCAAAATCATAAAATTTGGAAGAATTCTTGAATTATGTTTCTAGTAAACAATTCATCTAAGTGAAACAGTTAAGAGGGAAGATGCTGTTACTGTTTGCAATAATTTTAAAATATGAGAGTTGACGAAATGAAAAGTCGACAAGTTGAATTCTAAAAAAGAGATTTTTATTGAAAATTTTAAAAAAAACCATTGGTTTTGCAACAAAGATTCTATTGTTTCGGCAGAAAATCTATGCCTTCGTGCTCAGCTTCCTTCACTTCATGGTCCAAATGAAAACTCAATGCTCTCTAAAGTGACCCAAGGGGGTGGAAGTCACAGGGTAAAAAATCCGGACAGTACGGTGAGTTTAAAACTTTTCTTAGAAAATTGGATTTCACGGGAAATGTATTGCTGCACATTGTTATGGCGATTCGACATCGTTATTCACCCTTCCGAAAAATATTTATGCCAGGTTTGACTTAAACAGTGCTCACATTGGACGGTCTTCATTCGTTGACAGATTTCTGCATTAAACTCACATTTCGCTCTCAGAAACCGTACCACTGCGTGTTGTTTTGATCTGGAATGTATTGCTTGACTTAACTCAATCAATTGACGAATAACGAACAGGTTTCTCTGCTGAAAAGCGTATGAGGTGCACACCTCCTACCACCCTTTGTACCCTGTTCGGTTGCGCTGCTATAACTACAGTCATTCTGACGCATTTGCATATCCCACTTTTCATTTGGTCAACATTCTTACTTTTTTCGCTTTTGCATATTTATAAATTTGTAATGATGGTAGGGCTGCCCCAACCATCAGCGTATGAGAATTAGAAGGAAGATTAGCCAATATGAAATCAAACACAATTTACTTACAAGTCTCAACAACCTAACAAACTTGAACAACCCAAGATTAGGAAATGCACCATAAACCAATTAAAGGTGCAAGAACAAGGAAAACGATATAAGTAATTTTAGTTATAAATTTAATAAATTGTTTTAAGCCAACTCTAATCCGATTCAATTATCTAATTGACAATTCGTCAATCATAAATATAAAGCAGATAATCTACTGGACACTTTCGTTTAGCTTCCTATTACCTTACGTTAATCCTCACAGCTATCATTTAGCTTCTAACCTCTTCCTCTCGAACCCGAAAGCTAATACTTAAATGCATGACATAATTTACATAGACCGCGTCTTCTTCTTCGGGAGGAAGTTTTCAATTGAAAAATATTTTTTAAGAAGGCTTTTCCCGAGAGGATTAATGGAAGATACATAGATAGAGCCGTGACAAAGTGTATTGTTTATGTATATTATTATATATGATTTTAACATAAAGCTATTTCGGAACTAGAATTCATATGTCTTCCATATTTCAAAAAGCATTTCCAGAATAAGTGATGTTTTATTTTAAAAACCAAATGTATTTGTGTAAAAAAACTAAGCTTAAAAACTGTGAAAATATTTGATGGATTCTTTTTAAAAATGTATTGCTGAAAACCCCATTAGCTTATAAATCATATTAAAAACTGTCAACGTAATGAAGTAAACAAAGAAGAAAAAGGCAAAGATATGTGTTCTCATGTATCAAGGGCATTGTATTTATTTATTAATATAATGATGACCAATAACATGTTATTTCAGACATAGCAAGTGCACTGAACTCCTATTTGTCTACTGATAATTTCAAAGATTAAGCAATGTATGATTTTTTTTTTTTGTGATTCATCAATATAAACTTGTAATGATTTCGCCTGCGTGCCTAAAGGTGTAGGAGGATTGGAAGGAACACTAGCCATAGTTCAACAAAATAATCTAATTTATTCACTATATTAATCACCACACAAATTCAGTCTATCCAGTCTAAGAGATGCTCTCAATTAATCACTATGCAGTAGGGACGTCTTAAGAATTCTTGAGGTCCTGGGCCCCTACAAAAATATAGGCCACACCTATGACCGTTAAAGGTAGACAGTACATAGCATTTCTTGTCAAATACTCGTACAAACAATAATTCGAAGCAAAAAAATGTGCATGGCTTACAATCGCACAAACCGGCTGGACGAATACTGCCTTTTGACTGAATGAGTAATGATTGTGTATGGAGGTAGGCATAGGCCTATTCATGGACGATGCTCATCGCATGTAGCCAGTTGGCATATAGTCTGGAATTTCCAGTTATTCAGAGAATGCAACCGGAAATAACATTTGACCGTTGAGATTATTCAAATCTTATTAAGGCTGAGTCGAGAACGAGATGAGGCCACCATTGTGATCGAGGCCCTGGGCCCAGGCCTTAAGATATCCCTTTTACGCAGATAACAAAAGAGGTAAGCGAGATATGAGAAAACTTTAATACTAACCACACTTACTCAATCTATTTAATCTAAACTTAATATCAGTGACAATTCTTCGTTTTAAGTATTTCAATTATCAAACATTAAATATCCGCGATTCACATTCAATTTGGTCAATCTCTGCTCCGATAGCAGCCTATCTTATCTCTCACTCTAACCTGAAAACCTAGACTATATATAGTAGTCTTAATTAACATAATCACGTTTTCTTCTTCGAAGCGGAGTTCTATAATAAAATGATTTTTAAAGACCAGAAATTCCCCAAAAGGACTATTAGTAGAAGGAGTTCAGATAGAACCGTCACAAAATTTTTGGAAGGATTTATTTGTTTAAAACTAATTTTTTTCCCCTTTTTTTTTATACTGAGCTCTATAAAATCTATCATGCGGACCTTTCCATTTAGTTGTTAATAACAAAACTTTAAGCTTGAAAACTCTTTATAAAAGAAATTATATGGTCTGCTGATTGTATCCAGTCACATTAAGAGTGCTATTTCAATCCCAAGTATATATATAGAAAAAAAAATCAATGTCCAGAAGAAAAGTCCTTGAAGAATACGTCGCAAGAGAATAATAGTAAAAAGAACCCAATAATATATAAAGATGAAAAGAATGAAAAGGAAAAAAGCCCAGTAAAAGTTAGAGATTTATTTAATAACAGTTCCTTGAATGAATAGTTCCCTTGTGCTTTTTAGATTAAAGGGAATGATTTTTACGCCTGATTGCAAGACTTCACAAAAATGGAAGGACTTATTTTTTTATGCTCAATTCCTTGATAACTTTTGCTCGAGAATTCGGACAAGACTTTCAACACTTTGTATTAAAACGCAAAAGAAGTGGGAAAATCTATCGAAGGCGATAAAGATGTCCCAAAAATAAAATGTAGTTTTGCCTGTGATTGGGTGGGAAGACATCTTGCACGCTACTGACTAATTTTATGGGTGCACTATAAAATTTGTGGTTGAGTTTTCTGTACCTCAAAAAAGGTGGAGACACATTGTACATATTCCATTGCCGAAAGTATACTTCTATTTATTTTTACTGCAGTGGTATAAAAGAAAGTAATACCAACAGTGGAAAGTGAATTTTAATGTAAAAGAACTCGAGGAAACGCAATGTGTTACATTTAGATTTGAGAGTTCCTAGAAGTGAACGATAGTTCTTTTATCACTTATTTTTCACCTTGCACCGATATAGTTTCAGCAGTTAAATGAAAAAAATACTGTAAAGCGCAGCGATAGTGGAAGAAGGATGTTACATAAATTGCACTTATTTCTTATTCATTTATAAAATTGGATGCCATGATATAATTATATTCAGTAAAGTTCTTTTATATATCTAAGAGCTTGTAAACGTAGGAATATAAACTCAAGTCGTAAAAACACCATAAAACTATTTCCAAACTCTCCGAAAGGGATTTATAAAAATACGTTTGACATTTTTGCAGTTGTTTGACTTACCAATGTTTTTATCACCACATTACGAAAGCTTATTAAATTTCATAAACTACTAGTTAAACTACTAGTAACTAAAATTAACTATCCACTAATTAATTTTTTTTACAAATTGAAAAAACTTTATCGAATGTATTTTATATCGCGTATTGCTTCATATATTTCTATATTATATAAACTTAACAAATTTTGGAACACTATCTGCGAATGTTTCTTGGAAACAAAATTTAAATGACACAAGAGATATTTCTGAATACACTATCTGTTTACCCAATGGTACAAAATTGGAGAGTCCTGAGGATAAGATGTTGGTTCCTTCTGCATCAATGACATCCTGCACACGTCTGTAAAGGCTTTTCACCAGACTCTGATAGGTGCCCACGGGAATAAAGCTCAATTACAGCTGGATCCAGCATCTTCTCACAGCGTCCATCAGAGCTAAAGTGAGCACTGGCAGCAAGGATGGTCTGTTCGGACGGCCACATAATGTGCCTTGTAATTCATCCCAAAGATCTTCGATGGGATTTAGTTAGGTCTCTTGAAAAACCCAGTTCAGTTTTTAAATACCAATTTCTTCAAATCATACAGTGAAAGTCACGATGTTTGAATGAAGCAGTTATATTTCTGAAAGGGAACTAAGCCTTCCTAGAAATATTGCCATAGAGTTGGGTGAGCAGCATTGTTGAAAATGTCCTCATACATCTTAGAGCTTATGAAGAGAAACTAAGGGACGCTTGTCAAACCATGAAAAACTCCACCACACCATCATGCTACCGCCATTAAACTTCACAGTCGGCACAATGCAGTCACTTAAACAACTAATAGTTTGGCAGATGCAATGCCAAACGCAGACGTTTCCATCGGACTGCCATATTTTAAGGTAAGACTCATCATTCCAAAGAACATTTTTTCCATCTCTACAGTACAATTATGGTGAACTTTACAAAATTGCAATCGATGCTTGGTATTCTGGGAAGTAATGTTTGGCTTTTAAGCGGCTGCAGAATGATAGAAACCCAGATTTTTTTTTAACCCTTGTCAAACAGTCCTGCTGTTAGCACTAACACCAGGTGAACTTTGAGCTCCTGAGGTGGCCGCGGTAGCCAAGTGGTCTAGGCATCGGATCGTGGCTAGCATGTCATGAGTTCGATCCCAGTACCGCTGAAGACCCGCCGTGTAGGGGAGAGATGCACGTAAAATCTGTCGAGAGCTCAAACGTCCTCCCGTGGTGTGGTGTGGTAGTTAGGAGAGGGGGGTGCCAGCTCAGGTGTCGTCCGCGTCACTTGACCATGGTTCAAAATTACGCTGACCGTCCCCAAAAGCCCTCGTGTAGCTGAACAGTGGGACGTTAATATTCACTCACTTGAGCTCCTGAGTGATTTCAAACAACCAGGACTTTTGATTTTGATTAATTATCCTTCTCAGAATTCTACGGTTGAGAGTTTACTAAATTTTTTTTTTTGGTCTGCCACTTAATTTTCTGCGGTTTCACTGCCTCGATATTTTCACATCATACTTACATCCATTACAATGGCTTTAGTAGAATATCTAAAATTTCAAGAATTAATTTTCCGTAAAAGTGGCAAATTTATGAAAATATTTTATTTAGCAACAAGATGACAAGCAAACCATTACTTTAAATGATTATACATTTTTGAGCTTAAAACAATTACTAAATTATAAATAATGACAAATTATCGTAAATTAGCATTCATATATAAGACTTATTTTATGCTTAAAACTATTTCACACACACACACGCCACTTATTTTAGTTCTTAAATTATTTTATGCTTAATTTCTTACATAACATTTATTTTAATGAGGCTGCATTTTCAGAGTAATTTGCGTAAGACTTCGACGTTTATCTTGACATACTTAAAATTAAAAAAGCATTTAATACATGTTTCATTCATTCCCCGTTCATTTAATACAAACTCGGAAGTACTCAACGGAACAGATTAAATATCCAAATGTTCGAAAAAAGAATGAATAAATATTTTCACACTCAACAGAGATTTACAAATATCCTCTAAAATGCTTCATCAACATCTGGACCTTTTAATGAAATATGGGGGGGGGGGACTGAAAGTTGTCAATTTCTTCAAATTGCTAATTGCTCAAGTATTTTTAAGAGGAAAAATATCAATTAAAGCCAAATTAATCATTTCCTTTCAGGTGTTAATTCTCTGTTTATCAACAAACCAAAAAAGTCCAATTTTAAGGACGGCGAATCTTAATGAATGCTTCGAGTTAATTATGAAAAAAGGAATTTGGAATAAAATTAAATGCGGGTCATTTCAATAAATAACATCTTACAATATTTCTCAAAAAAATAATAAATTATTCCTAACATTTTGAATTTTTATTTTAAAAAATAATCCTAGATTGGCAGAATTTTTTTATGATAGAGATTTTACCTTCTTTATATTAATACATTTCTTGGTACAAAATTCATGCTGAGAAAATTAAAATAGTGTGTGTGAGTGGAGTGCGTGAGTGAAAAAGAAAAAATATAATTAATTTAAATAATTTATATTATGTGAAAGGATCAGTTATCCATTTTAGGTAATTGGAGATATTTATTTGTTTACAAGAAAAATAAAGAGGGGGAGGGGGAAGAAACCCAGAAAAAAATAGAAATGGAATTAACACATGAAGAAAAAAACTAATTACTTATAAAAGAGGTTATTTTGAATAAATCTTTTTCACAACGAATTGGTTTTTTGTATAAGGATTGTTGTTGTAAAGTAATAATAGTTTGCAAACTTCATCATTGATTGCGTTCAAATCGAGTAGATATGATTTTGGTTCTTACTAAAGGTGTGCCAAATGAAATAATGGTGTTTACTGTTCATTTAATAGAATTGTGCCTCAACGTTTTCATATCGTGTAGAAGAGAGGTTTCCCTCTTGAAGCTGATCTGGTGTTTTATTCAATATTTTTTATTGCCACTTTTTTTGGGAAAAAAAACATTACATGTAATTGAGGTTAAATCTCTTTAGGCGACAAGCTGTTGACCTTGGCAAAGATGTTTATTTGATCCACCCACCTACCGGTCCGCAGTTACGCCAGGCATGCCTTAGACGACCGATACGAAAGGAATCCCTGTTCGGGCCAGTCGTTAAGGGTTTTTATTTCGGTCATTTGTTGTGTGCGACTTTCAGAAGAAGGGGCCACTGCTAACCCCTTTCCTAGACAAGAAAAAAAAATTTTGTTTGACTTTCTGAACGATGCTGAAAGAAGGGTGTTTTCCCAGCCGGTTACTGCTATTATTATGCATCTCCAGTAGGTTTGAGTGTCGGTGGAACGATTTTCCGTTGATGTTGCGGGCAATCTCTTATTGAGATGACGAGTCTAGTTGACGCGTGTGCCTTTGAAATTTTTGAATCACTCGTATTTATTGAGAATGTCTTAGTTAGACACTCTATGAAATGACTTCATAATCATCCATTATCGTTAGTTGTGTTACCAACTAGTGTTCAATTCCTGGGTCACCCTTCGGTGACAAGCTTGGTGATGGTGGGGAGGAACACCCATAGTGACTTTAAGTGCTGCTTGGGTGCTGTGAATCGGCCACCTTCGGGTCCAAAGTGCACTCCATTCGGTCCAGTCGTTAAGGGATTTTATTCCTGTCCTTTGTTCTTTGAGACTTGCAGAAAAAGGCACCGCAGCAATAAAAAGCGAATTGAAGTATTGGGGAGGGGAGGGGGTGGTTGATTGAAGAAAAGTTATGATAGTTAATCAACATTTCGTGAGCTTACTACAACCAAGTTAATACTCACAGTTACGGGAAAGATTCTAGCTGCCGACTGCATTTAATATTGAATGAACTATTACCACTAAATATCATTTAAGATCTAGTATACGCCTTCCTCCTTAAGTAAAGAAAGAAACACTCGCATATTGTTATCCATTAGTCAGCCTTCTTTGTATTTTTAAAAAAGGAAGGAGTTTTTATATATGGAGAGAATGTTTTAAATAGAGATGCTGTTGTATTTCATTCCTATTTTACAAAGTGTTAATGTTAATTTGATTGAAGGTTGGCTAGCTTAATTGTTAATTATGTCCGTTAATGAATGATTGCCACCCGAAGCCATTTATTATCTTACTCAAATATTATGAAAAAAAATATCTTTCAAAATATAATTCAAACGGATTCTGAATCTCTTACAACTCGACACAATTTAATATTTGAAGATATTCGCTTTTTTTAGTATAAAAACATTTAAACTATGTGTTTCGATTATCGCAGTTTTAATGCAATATCATAAGTGGTAGTTTAAAATGACGCTGTTTAATACATCAAATTGTATTCCTATTCCCTCTTTTACATTTATAGGTACGCGGAAAACTAAATGTAGTTAAATTAATATTTGGCAATGTTTTTTTTTCTGTTAAAAATCTTTTGACCTACAAGTTTCAAATAGCTACAAGAAGATACAAACGCTACAAGAGATACAAAATTCTAATAGGAAATGACACGAAACACTATAATAATTTTGTATACCTTATACACATGTTCTTGGCCCTAACGACTAAAATTTATAGAAATAATTTCAATAATAAACAGCAAATACTGATAAAACACTTTTTATAAGCTAAAAAATATTTTGATGCATTTCAGTTTTTTCTACGTTCAATATTAT
>BMAO01031113.1:0-32168 GCA_019973975.1 Trichonephila clavata | reverse complement strand
CCGTATTTACCCCAAGTTTGCGTTTTAATTCCACAAATATAGATTTAGAAATTACGGACCATATGGTGTTATTGACTCATTTGAACAAAAGGCGTGTATCCATACACTTTTGATATTCCAATACACTCTAATTTTGTCCACTGGAACCTCATATAGATTTGCGCTCATCAAAAACTTATGCAAGGGAAAAACACAGTGCTCTTAGCAGAGCTCATTTGATGTACCTCAAGGAGTAACTTCATTTAAAAAATAAATAAAAATACTTCTAATTATCGTATTTCCTCATATGATATATCATTTTAAACAGAAATATTTGAACTCTTAAAAAACATAAAAAAGGGAAAATCGATAATTTTCTGAAAATCTTCTCTGTGGACCTCCTTAACGTAGCTTAAAACTTCACGTAGGCTAAACAAGCAATTACAATCGACAACTAATAGCATGTGCATGAGTCCCCGTGGTATAATACGAAATTTCCATGACGTGATTTATTACTTTTTTGTATTTGATTACAAAGTAACCCAGCCATAAAAAAAACTCTATAGGAATTTTATCAATAATAATCACACTTATTTTCTGCAGTTACCTGAGACAAAAGTATTTAGTTTCATTCTTGCAATTAAAATATAAACACCAAACTATAACATTAAGGGGGCACCTCCACTTGCTGTCTCAAGGGCAAACATAGAAAAAATCTCACAATAACCTGTACCACATAAACTTATTTTTAAAAATCTTTTATGCATTAAATTTTTTTTCTGTGATTTAATTTATGGATTTCTATTTTTAAATTTAATTTATGTAATTCCTTCTCCCAACTACGTATAACTTTCAATTTCAATATCCGTGATGAGGATGTATATTCCTTCCTTAGGAATAGAGAAATTCTCTAAAGGGTCCCACCCCTCATCCAATACGAATCGGCTTGCCCCGACACATGTATTTAATAATGATGCTAGACACGAAGTTAGCAAGGTTTGTAATAAATGTTTTTACATAATTTTTAATTTTAGTTGGCTGCAGTGGAATAAAAATTTAATTTTTCAGTCAAAAAGTAAATGGATACCGCCTTCTTACTTTCATCCCTTATCACCGCTACTGAATGTAGAGATGATGTAATGATTTTAGATTGCATATAACAAAGCTTGAAAGGTTCAAGATATACTGATTTGTCAACATGATTTTAAGGTTGATACAGTATTTCTCAACGACAATCTCGATAAAGATCTTTGCTATCTCTGATGATCTCTATCAAAGAAAGACCTTATTACCTGACTGTGGTACTTATATGAATAAATCAGTCTGGAATAGCTTGTGAATAATTCCGCCGTAGTTGTAGGGACTCTTTTGAAGTTGGAATAAAATAAAATAAATGACTAAATCGTTGCATTAGAAGCTGTGTTTGCTTTGTACTTACAAGACCAATTCAAAAAATTGATCAAGTAAATCAGGGGTGGCCAACCCGTGGCACGATGGAGTTGTAACAGTGGCACGAGAAGACTTACTAATAAAATTAAAATATTTTGAAAGGATTATAATAAATAACCATTTTTTTACTATTTTATTGAAATGGGGTTGTCACAGACAAAAAATAAAACTCAAAATTTGTTTGTGAATAAATGTTTTCTGTTGTTCTATAGTAAATATCATTCAAAACTAGCTGATATGCACCTATAATAACCTAATTTTGTTAGCATCTGCAACAGCTAAAACTTATTAACAATAAAACATTTTTACATTTGTGTTATTTGTTGTATTATTTTTAAATCTTTTCACTACTTAAGACTTGCACTAAAAAAATACACTATTTGCGTAATATTCCCATAATAAGCCTAGAAGTAACATTTTTTCAGTTTTCCATATTTGTTTGCTGGAAAAGTAGGAAGTGGCACGTTTCCCAAAAAGGTTGGCCACCCCTGAAGTAAATAAATATCGTTAATGAAATGTGCATTACTATTCTTCAATTTTCTCTATACATGATTATTTCAGAATTTATAAACTTCTTTTGGCAACATATGATAGAAGCAGTAATGAAGAAATCAATGTTTATTTGTTTATTGAACGTTTTTCGACTGCCTTTTTTCTACCTGATAGAAGATCTGATAACGATATTCAACTCTGAACCACTTTCAGATGTTGAGATTGACACTTGAAGTGGCACGTGACTCTCCTTATTAATACTAGGGCAACTTGAGGACTTTCTTGATAGATTTAATGAACATCTCCCATCTTCACGAAAAGTCTTACTCGGGAAAAGAACATAGCTAACCATGTGCAGTGACTTCGTAAGACTTCATGAGGCTCTGGGCCTTTATGCAGAAATAGGTCCCACCTTCTCTTTTCACTAGACAACATATAGCATACGTTGCCAAATATTTGTACAAAGGGTATCCCGCAACAAATAAATGTGCGCGATTCACAATCTCACAAACCTCGGTACACACACAAACCGACTCTACCGATTGCCACCTTTTACTGAATGATGGTTTATAATGGTCGGCCTAGGCCCAGTGTCAGAAAAACATTTCGGGCTCTGGCTGCAGAATATTTAGAGGTGACACTGGTGACACCTCCTTGACACTGGTGGATCGAAATTTATGACCAGAAAATCTGGTTAAGTCCAACTTATCCGGACTCCCGGGTGCCTGTCCCAATCGCCCAATGGATAAACCGGCACTGCTTAGGCCCACACAGAATGACAGATATAATATAATAATGCAATCTTGCCTCTGTGGTATATTCTTTGAAATTCGCAGTTTTCCGGAGATTATGACCAGGAATCATATTCGACGTTTAAAATTATTTAGATCAGGATTTTACTGAGGGTGAGTTGAAAAACGAGACGAGATCCGTGCCTTACGGCGTCCTTGCACATGTGTTCGCTTCTTAGTCCACTCGGTTACCGAGAAATTAATGTACTAAGAATTAATCATACTTGAGAGATAATAATATACCATGAAAGTCGTTTAACACGAAACTGAGGGGACTGAAATATTTTTTCGTGTTAAAGAATATTGCACAACCCCCCCCCCCTATTTTCAACAAAATTAAGTTTATTAGACTACATTTGATTTATTTAGATATGTATATGTTACCGGAAAAGTATGAAATGAGGGCATTGTATAGAATATCTATAGAATGCCTAGGCATTGTATAGGTTATCGGACGTTTTTAGGCAAAGTATGAAATATGAGAATTATTTCATACTTTGCCTAGGCACAGTAGCGCACACAAAATTTTTTCAAGGGTGGAGTCCATGGTTGAAAGTCCCCCAACTCGTATCATACTTCAAGACAACACCAATTAATTCTTCTGATTTTGTCGATTTTGTTAACAAAAAAACAGTAAAAAATAAATTATTGAATTAATAAATAGCATTAATTAATTAATTAAATTGTTAATTACAAGAACTCAATTAAATTTTACATTATAAATATAAGATTATCATCAATAAAAAAATTCAAAAGCTTTGAGGGGTGTCCGGACATTCTATAGGACATTCTATAGGACATTCTATAGGACTAGGCATTCTATAGAATGACCAAAGCTGTTTAGGCAAAATAGGAAATAAGGTCATGATAAGATTATTTTATCAATGACGAACTAAGAAACACAAATGTTATTCTGACAAAATAATGAGAGTGTCATTAACATTTTTTCAAAATACGTAAAGGAAAAAGAAAGTTGTATCAAATAAAAAATTTGCCTTTCTTACTAAGTAAAACAAAATTTTCAAATGAAAAAAAAAAGAAAAAAGAACTTAAAATTAACCTATTTATTGCAACATGGTAGGCTTGAATGGCATTTTGATTTACATTTCATTACATTTTTCACGCAAAGACAATTCTTATGTATTTTGGTACTTTATTTTACACATACATTTGCCGAATCCTTCACCGCTTCCATTGGAATGTGTGTGTGTGAGCAACTGTAATTGACAGAAGAGGAATTTCGTGGTCAGGAATATCTTTAATTCTCAGCAAGCTCTTATGTATAAATTGTGATTTCGCATATACTTGTTTTAAAATTCCTTTAGAAGTTCCAAATCGATAGAAACCATTCTATTTTCCACTCGTTACAAGTGCCAATATATTAGCATTCAGGTAAAAATGACAAATTTCACAACAATGCCTTCTTTAAATAATTTTTCTGTTTTTCCTGGCAAGGTTCACAAAGGTGGATTTATAGTTCATTATTATAGAATGTAACATTTATGTATTTGGTTGAAAGTTCTTTCAGAATTCTATCACGTCCTTCGTGTCCAATAGCCAAAGGAGCTTCATGAGAAGAGCGTAAAATAACTCAGAATCAGAGACGTAATACTGTACAGAAGTGCTTCCCAACTTTTTTATCCCCGCGGGTCGATGTCGTCCATTTTGTTATTCTTTTCATCATTGGAATATGCGTATAAATAGTTGTGCATACTTTTCATGATGTTTCACATTTCGGATGGCGTGAGAACAGGAGCTACATTAGTTGTTGAATTTTCGTTGTTGAAATCTGCATTAATGATATTTTTAGAGCTTTGAACAATCCCCAAAATGTCTGTATCCTATTATTGGGACTGTACACACATTATCATCACCTACTGCAGCGGTCGGCAACCTCTTAGATTTGGCAGCCAAACCAATCTACCGATACAATTCAGTGTGCCACACAGTAGGAATTTTTTTTTTTTAAATTCGATTCTCGTGATAATGCATGTAGAGTTAGAGAAAAGAAGTCAATAAAATATTGATTTACAGCTTTATTGTACATTAATTTTGTATTATTTAGAGATATTTCTTGACATAAAAATAAACAGCATAAAATAAAAAACTATTTCTTCAACAAAAATTTTAAAAAAATTAAAGTTGCACATATGTTATGCATTTTTTAACATATTTATTAAACTAAGAAACAGACAATATAAAATATATTTCTCTTCATTGTAATTAAATAAAAATAAAAATTAAAATTTTAATGCCAACCTAGTGCTTCCACCGCTCTATTTTCATATAGCAAAATCAAGGGAAAATTTGTGATTTTCTATTTGAAACGATTCTGAGCATTCAGCTGTTAAACAACTTTTAACGTTCACTTAGTTTTCGCACGTCGATCACAACGCGTGTATTTCTACATCGAAATGGATGTCACAAGTTTGAGCGCGATTTATGTTTGGAAATTTCGTTTTCGAAAAGAACGATTCGCAGCTGTATTAGTTGAAAAAAAGTTGTAGGAATCAAGCGTGAGGCTGCAGGGTATCGCTGAAATGCAATACTGACCAATTTTAAGTATCTTTGAAAACAGTAGCAACACATGATAAAAAATAGAAACAATTACGGGATTTTTTTTATTACAAAACACTACACTAAAAATAAAAATATTGCACAAAATAATCGTATTTTGTAAAGTTTCAAAGAATCTCGTGGATCGCAAAATTATTCAAGGCGGGCAGTGGTTAGGCCATCCCTGTTTTGAAAGTTTTATTCGCTTAATGCTAAGTGGTTGCGGTAGCCTAGCAGTTATGGTCACGAACTCATGGCTGGCGTGTCGCGGATTTTTTGTCCTGGTGCCACTGAAGACCCTACGTGTAGAAGGGCTGAGGCGCGTTAAATCTGCCAAGGCTCAAAGTCAACCCATTCAAGTGGTGTGGAAGTTTGGAGGGGTTCAAGGTCAGGTGTTGTCCTCGTCACTTGACCGAGGCTCAGAATTACTGCTCGGTCACCGATAGCCGTCGTGTCGATTCATAGTACGATGCTATACACACTCACTCACTATTTAATTATCTTACTTTCAGTACCAGAAAACAGATATGCATAGTCGGTCTGTGGCCCAGAGAAATCAATGTTTTTTTGAGGCCCTGTCCCCCTAAAAAGGTAAGTTGGCCCTACCCCCAAAAGTAGGCCCTATCTGAGACCTTTAAAAGTAGACAGTAGGATGCATTGCCAAATACTCGCTGAAATGGTAATTTGAAACAAATAAATATGTGCACGACTCGCAATCTCAAAAACCTAGGCACAAACCGGCTCGACCGATGACCGCATTTCGATTCAATGAGTTGACTGATTGTTTATGATAATAGACCTGGGCCTAGACATGGACAACGGTCATCACATAATAATACGGTCTTACCACTTTTGCTTGTTGACAAGCAAATTGAAATTCCCTGTTTTTCGGAGATGTACGGGAATAATATATTTGACCATTAAAATGATATGGATCATGATCTTATTAAGACAGAGTCGACAACGAAATGAGGCCCCCATCGAGGTTGAGGCACTGGGCCCGATTCCAGTTGGCCCATGCCTTAAGACGTCCCTGTGCATAATCCAATAGATTTTCATCTATTAGACCTTACAAATTCCCAATACGTTAATACTGGATTTTCAAAATGATTCAATTAAATAATTTTTTTCCTAAAAATAGATGCTTTAAAAATTGTATCAATTGCGAAACATATGGAGCTACAAATGCTAGTTGATATCATATTTTTTGTGTGGTTAAAATATCTATCTTTAGATAATGCTAATAGTGCGGCTTAGGGCGAAATTATTATTACTAAACTAAACCAAGCAATGCTGAGAATGTAAATGGAAACGCCCAGACCAGTATTTATAAGACAAAATGCTGTCAGAGATACTCATACCAGCCGGTCATTGAATTATAACTCTTTTTTTTGGTCTTTAGGTTGCAAGGGCACAGGAAAAATATGAAGTACACGTGTATTGCGTCTATTATACTATTACTGTATAATGATGTGTTCTCTGAAAAATGTTCTTATATGTTGGGTCGATTAATATCAAATGAAAATCACATACAATGTTTATGAAAACTTTTGTGTCGGAATTGCTCACAATGTTAAGTTTTGATCATTTTATTGTTGATTTATTTCACTCTTCATACCTTTCAATCAAAATTTTGGTATTAAGCTCATTATAACCTAAGTTTTGCCTTTTTTTTTCAACATTTTTCGGTTTTTCTTTCATCTAAATTCTTTTTTTTTCTTTTCGTTTTGTTCTTTGTGTCTAGATTCAAGGCAAACTTGAGAGTGCCGAAAAAGGGCAAGCAAAAGAAGAAATAAAGAAAAGAAAAAAAAAAGACATTCAAAGAAAGAACCGAAAAAAAATGGAATTAGAAGGTGAAGTTGATTGATGACTTATTCATTGCCAGATCGGAAATGGAAATTCTCGTAAATATAATCGTCTGCACAAATAAATAGTGGAAAAAAAAGTTCTACATTTGCAAACTTTTTTTTTTATATAACTTAAGTCTATAGCAATTTTATTAACAGGTTTCATATTCAGAACAAAAATGCTAATAATAAAGATTATGTCTTGCTTTTGTCCGAGATGTATAAACATTCAAAAAGAGATCTACATATGCAGATACATAAAAAATACCTCGAAGTTCAAATCAACCCGGATTCTATTATACGTGCTTAGAACTGTTAGAAAAGAACACACGTTAAAAAAGTTCCCAAGGAATTTGTTTTTTTATTCAAGGTCTGGTTCAATGAAAACGTGAATGTTTTTTTTTTCTTGTGAGCTCATAATTAGTTCGTTCTTTTACTTTTACCCGACATAGGTATAAAAAAAAAGCTTGTGAAGATTTGTATCTTAATACAGGTTTTTAACAAGCTGTAGTGTAAATCATATGGAGCACGGTGTCAAAAATATTTGTCGTATTCCTTTGTATAAGTTCATAACTTCTTTTAAGCAAAAATGAAAGTAAAAATGATTATGTAAGTGTTTTATTACGTATTTTGAACTTTATACGTTTTTTTTTCAAAAATTTAGTTGGGCACATTATTTTCAATGAGCTGCATAGAAGAATTTGTAGATAATATATAAGCATAATATTGCTATAAAAATTGATAACAGTTGAATTTTTTAGTAATGAAAAGTAAAACAAATTTGTCTCACAAATTATTTTAAAATAATAGTTTATACATAGCATGAACATTTTGATAAGTAAAAATAATTCTTAAATTTTTTTTTGATGAGGGGGGGGGGGATCATATCGTAGGAAAAATCTCTCAATTTATGTTCTACCCTGAGAATAATGTATTCTGTATTATAATTCGCAGAATAGCACTGAAACTTAGTTCATGACAGATTCAATTGAACATAATTAAAAGCAAAAAGCACCTAAAATATAATATAGTTCCAATTTAATTTAAAATAATTCGTAAAATTCAACATCTTATTAAAATAAATCACTTTTGTCTTTTGGCAGTTCAAAATTTGTTCAACCTATTTTTTTAAGAGGGCACAGTCAGTGGCGCACGCAAGGGGGGTGTCCTGGGGGTCCGGACACCCCCCAAAGCTCTTAAGATTTTTTTTCGATTGATGATAATCCTATGTATATATAACGTAAAATTTAATTAAGTACTTGAAATTAATAATTTATTTTATTAATTAATGCTAATTATTAATTCAATAATTTATTTTTTACTGTTTTTTGTTAAGAAAACGACAAAATCGGAAGAATCAATTAGTGTTGACTTGAAATATGATACGAGTTGGGGGACTTTCGACCATGGACTCCCCCCTTGAAAAATTTTTGCGCGCTACTGGCCAGTACAATCAGTCAAAACATCAGTTGACAAACATCAGTCAAAAAAAAAAATCAAATCATAAGTTTTTAACCCAATTTTTTTAGCCGCATTGAAAGCTCTAAGAAAAAAGAAAAAAAAACAGAGTTATGATAATTTTTATATTCATTTTTATTCACATTCTCAGTCGCAGATAAAAACTTTAAATCAGGGGTGGGCAGACTTTTCCAGGGTACGGGGTACTTCTAAATTTTTCAAGGTGTTGCGGTCCACCCAGTGTCAGTAACGCACACAAGGAGCGGGAGAGTCTACGGTCCCGGACCCTCCCCCATGGGCAATGGTTTTTTCCCCGATTGATTATAATCTCATGTATATAGTACGTAAAGCTTTATAAAGTATTTTATATTAATAATTTTTATTAATTAATGCTGATTATTTATTCAATAATTTATTTTTTATTATTTTTCATTCTAGGACAGTCTGCAAAATCAAGAAAATATGTTTGGCTGCTTATTGGAAAATGATTCGACCCTCGAGCCCTCCCCTCTTTGAAAAATTCTTGTGTGCGGCAATGCCCAGTGTCGTAGGTGTGGTGAGGCAAGAAAAGGTCTACAATATTTGTAACTTAATATAATAAATACGGAATATGTACTTTCCGACAGAACTGGAATAAAAAAACTAACATTTTTAAAACCGCGTTTAAACCAAAACGCAAGATACAAACATAATAATAATAGCTACAAATATAATAATATCGAATGATGCGTTTATTATCAAACAATTTCAAAACACATAAAAAAATAAAACATTTTTATCTTAAGTTAGTTTTTGTTGTTACAGTCAGTAGAAGACTTAATCTGCATACTTCAGATAATCTTGAATATTTAGTATGTAATTACTAACTGCTAAAATCTTCAGATGGTCACACCAAATTCTCTTGGCGGTCCACCGATTGATCGCGATCGACGTAATGCTCACCCCGACTTCAACTTGATTTATCTGAGAAAAAGAAGAAAATGACTAGTTTATCTTCATTTAAAATGCTAAGGCTTTTCTTCTGCTGTACCAATTGCTTTGAAATTTCGTCCAACTATTGCTTTTAATACATGTAATAAAAATAGGTATGCATTTTTGAATCAAAGCAATATTCCTTTTTTTAAAATAGTTGATTTTAGCATTTATACAATTTTTAAGGAATTTTCAGTAAGCCTTCATAAAAAAAAGGATTTTTAAGAATATCAAACATGCTAGCAGAAAACCCATACTAAATGTGGTTACGTAGTTTAAAGTACATGTAAATCAAATTTCATGCGTCTTGTCAATTGTAGTACGAAGAGTAGTATTTTAAAATCCCTTCACAATTTTTGAAATGTTTCCTTAAAAAATTAAATGGTTAGTTTTTTTTTTGTGGTACTTTGAGCACAAAAACTGTTTTACTGAATATATGTACACAGGAACATCGAAAAAAATTTTGAAAACCAGAAAATCAGATTTTTTTTATATATCGTACCATGTCCCTTTAAAATAACAAATGTCTTTGAATCAATCTCCTGTACTTTGAACTTATAATATTAACATACAAAGACAGAACTGTGTCTCCTGGCAAAAATAAAAAAAAGCCTTTCAAGCTTCGTAAATGTTGATTTTGTGAGTGTTTTATTTTGATCATGTCGGTGATTCATAGATTCTTCGATGTTTTCTTACAATGTCTGTGCATACAAACCAGAAAGGGGGGAAAAACGAAACAAGTTTACATTGCCGATGATATTTGTTACATTTCATCTCGTTGTTGACATTTCATTCACAAAATTATATAAATACACCTTTATTCAAATACCTGAGGTTGAAAATACTTTATTTCACGTTTTTTCCACACGAATGGAAAATGACAGCTGAATTTATTATGTAGGGTCGAACAATAAAAGACTCGCGAATCTTGGATCTGAATTTCCCAATTTGAAAAAAGCAAGATTTCCATTAACCAAAAAAAAATGTACAGTTTTTGGGGGTGACCCAATGCATAATAAAGGGACACGCGAGGAAGGGGCTCTTAACTAAGTCCACTAGTTAGTTAAAACACGTTTATTTAACAAAACAAACAGTTACACACATAACTAGAGAACAAAACATTTGGTACAGAATTAAAAGAATCGGAGCACATACTCAAACGTCCTTCCAGTTCCGAAGCTTGGCCATCACTAAATATTGTTCTAACCGCTAGAGGGAGTGAAAGTTTTTCTGCTGTTAATATGAGAGGAGCCTAAACAAAGGGTGGTTGCACAGTGAATTTATTTTTATTGAAGAATGCACTACCCTAACATTAAAGAACAGGACCAGTGGCACATACTACTTTTATAAGAGGAGCTATATTTAAAAAAAAAAAAAACCACGTAGACGAAAACGCCAAGGAGCAACCTTTATGCTAAAAATTAAAAATGTATTGGTCGTTGGGTTCATTTGAATTCCCAAACCCTATGTACGCCACCGAACAGGACCAAAACTCCCCTGACCACGCCTCCTTGCTAAATCCTCCCAACCAATCAGGAAAGTCCCATTCATAAAGGCCCTTCAACATCAGGCCACGTTTAAATCATTAGGTATGGGATGGAGGAACACATCACGTTTCATTTCCCAGAGATGTTCAGCGTCTGTTAGGTTATTAATTTAGTGGACTGGTAGTGATTATAATTTTATAAGAAATCCAAAGGTTTTTAAATCAATTTCATTTTATTTAAGCGACTTCCGACATGAAGTCTTTGGAAGGAACAGGACAGTTTTACAGAAGCATTCCAACTTAACAAAACACATGGCTGTGGCAACCCTAAGCGTCACCCTTAGTTGTTTACAAATTAACATCGCCACGCTATGGCCCCAACATGCCAAAGTAGACGTTTACATGGGCCTTAACACCGCCCTACCTTGAAATCCTCCGGATTTCAAGAGATAATAAATATTTTCAATAATCATAATAAATTCTATAAAAAACAATAATAAACAAGAAAAATACTAATAAAATATACAGATGCAAAAATACATTACATAGAATATTGTTGATATATAAACATTTCAAACAATACATTTTAAATAAAGCATACATTTCAAGTATTGGGAATTGGTAAAATACATATATTAGAAATGCTGCGTTTGAAAATTCCTCGAGAGGTTTTTACTATGACAACTCGTACCTTTCCATCTTTCCCTATTACTACATCTTGTATTCTACCCATTGGTCAAGTACAATTAGGAAGATTTTCCTCTTTTAATAGGACAAGGCTATTTTTTTGTGTATTACTTTTTTCAAATTTCCATTTTCCGCGTTGTTGAAGATTGTTTAAATAATCCCTTGACCATTTTTTCCGAATAATTTGATTAATTTTTTGAACTTGTTGCCATCTAGAGACTCGATTATCTGGAATCTCAATTATATTAGATTCAGGAATGGTTTAATTGGACGACCGATTACAAAATGTCCAGGTGTTAAAGAACTGAAATCGTTGGGATCAGAAGATAAAGGAATTAGTGGTCGACTATTTAATATACCTTCAACTTGGTTAACAACAGTTAAAAATTCTTCAATAGTTAAATTGAAATTACCTATTGTCCTTTCTAAGTGATACTTAAACGATTTCACGCCTGCCTCCCAGAGTCCACCAAAATTTGGAGATCTAGGAGGCAAAAATTTCCAAGATATTGAATGTGAAATCAAATAAGATGCCAAATTATCCGGGAGAGTTTCCACAAGTTTGTATAATTGTTTTAATTCTGAATGTGCACCAACAAAATTAGTACTATTATCAGAAAATATTATGCTGGGAATACCTCGACGAGCAACAAATCTTTTTAATGCTGCAATCAAGGCATCAGAAGTTAAGTCACTTAAAATTTCTAAGTGAACAGCTCGGGTCGAGAAGCAAACGAATATTGCTACATAAATTTTGTTTAAAACCCCCTTACGTTGATTTTCATATTTAATATAAAAAGGACAGCAAAGGTCGATACCAGTATTTGTAAATGGGGGAGTTATTGTCCCTTTTTCTTTAGGCAATGATGCCATTAACTGCTCTTCTATTTTAGGTTTGGCTTTAAAGCATTTAATACATTGATGAACTATTCTCCTAGCATTATTTCTCCCATTTAATGACCAATATTTTTCCCTAACAAGATGAAGTAAGGTTTGGGGACCGACATGTAAATTATTTATGTGGAAATGTTCCATTATAATATTAGTAAGTTTATGATCTCTCGGTAAGAGTATTGGGTGTTTCTGATTGAATGACAAATCAGAATAATCTAATCTCCCTTCAACACGAATTAATTCAAATTCATCCAGAAAATATTTAAATTACTTACAGCTCCTTTTTTCTTAAACTATTTATTTCTTTATAAAATACCATTGATTGTGCTCCCTTAATGAGAAATCTTAAGGCATTCTCAAATTCTTGGACAGTCAAAGGACCACTCCGTTTCTCCTTATTTCTGCAATTGAACACAAATCTGAAAATAAAACTAAGAATTATGAAATTATGAATTTTATGAAAATTATTACTTAAAGAGAGGATTTGATTTAGAAAGTTATTGTTTGACGAAAGAATTAAGTTTGTAGAAGTCACAGTTTTTAGTTCTGTCAAATATAGTTCCTTTTCAGGGGAATTTAATTCATTTTGGCATAAATCATCCATAATTTCTTCCATGGCAAAGGATGGCCCTGACCACTAGAGTTCTAGGCGCTTGAGATCAGAAGGATTGACTCCACGGGAGATGAGATCAGCAGGATTATCACAAGATGAAATATGTTTCCACTGATAGTTAGATGTAAGAGCTTGAATTTTGGAGACTCTGTTTGCAACAAAGGTTTTTAATTGATGTTTGCAATCTCGTCTATGTGTGTTTTTAAAATGTATTTCACAAAATTCTTCTTCTTTGCTTAAAGGTCTATCCAGGATGATTTCCTCTACTTCCCAAAATTTCTTAATGCAATTATCGATATTTTCCGATTCCGAAATTAAGAAACAATTACTTTTATGGTTAATTGCATTAATAGATCCACAGACAATAAATCCGAAAACTGAATTAATTAGAGTTACATTGTCTGAAATTACCTTTCGACCATCTTTTAATATTTGGTAGAATAGCTCCGCTCCTATAATCATATCTATTTTTCCAGGTTTGTCAAAACTGGGATCAGCTAAGATAGAACGATTAATGTCATTGAACCTTTTAATTTTAAGATTAGGTTGGATTGAAGGAACAAAATCAGTAATCCTAGGAACAATTAAAAAATCTAACGGGGAAGTATAAGAAGAATCGTTATTACTAATAAATGAATCATTTATTTTCCATTTAATATTTGTTGAATTTTCACTTAATCCGCTGACTGCGAGATTTATTTTTTTCTTTTCAAGACCAAGTTTTGAAGCAAACTGAAGGGTCATAAAATGCGATTGAGAAGCCCTGTCTAGAATTACCCTACCACGAACATAACTCTTCAACACAGGAGACCAAACACCCACAATAGCAGTGGAAAGAAAAACAAACTTATTCCCACTCTGATTGAGAGAAGAAAATGTCTGGACCGTTTGGGGTTCGGTAGGATTATTTATTACCCCACCGTCGTTAGGAGAAGTGGGGGCCACTGAGGGAGCCGGCTGAGTAAATAACGTATTCGAAGAAGATCCTTCTGTGTCGGATTGTCCGTTTTCTGACCGACATAATAAATAATTGTATTTTCCTCGGCACAATCTGCATGTATACTTTGATTTACAAAGCGCAACTTTATGATTGTTATTTAAACAATTAATGCAGAGTCCATGTTTTTTAATTAGATTGAATCTTTGCAAGGGATTCATTTTTAGAAAAAGTGTGCAATCATACAAACGATGTGATGTTTTGCACAACAAACAATTATTATTGTTATTGGACTTCACTATGAAACTTTTGCCTTTGCTTAGAAATGGAGTTTTCAATTTTAATGGAGGTCCCTGAACTCTCCATGCAAATTTTCTAATATTTGCGTTCTATTTTGCAAAAATTCCAAAAACATTTCTCATTTCGGCAACTCAGTTGAAGTCAAGCTCATTTCGTACAATTTTCGGGATTCTATATCTAACTTTCGGATAATAATACACTGGTGTGCAAAAATTAAGGACGAGACGGTTTTTTCAATATAACTTTGTACAAAAGCATTCCAAATCAACACATTTAATACCGTGAGATCCCCAATACGTAAGGACATGAGTAATGTAAGCAACACTTACTAAAAGAGAAATCAGAGGGATAAAAAGAAGCTTTATTGAAAAAGTAGCATGGAGCGCAATGCGACTGAAGGCCGAAACATCCCTGTGATGGGTGTCTAGCAAGAAATATCCGGTCTTTAGTAGGGGATATGATCTCCCCTGACTGCTAGGCAGGTTTCACAGCGTCTGCCCATGCTGAGAATGAGGGTGTCAATGAGTTGTTGAGGCATTGCTGCCCATTCGTCTTGCAGCGCCAATCGAAGCTCCGGAATCGTTACTGGTGGTGAGGTACGAGCTGCCAAGCGTCTGCCTAGAAAATCCCATACATGCTCGATGGGATTGAGATCCGGAGATTGTGCCGGCCAATCCATACGTTCAATATCCTCACTCTCTAAGAGCTGTTCGGCAGCTACTGTGCGATGACATGGTGCATTGTCGTCCATGAAAAGGAACTGCGGACCCATAGCGCCTCTAAAAAGACGCACATATGGAAGAAGAATCTCGTTACAATAACGGGTCCCATTGACTGAACCTGCGTCGAAGATGTGAAGGTCTGTACGACTACCAAGCATGATGCCTCCCCAAACGAGAACACCGCCACCTCCATACCTGTCCCTTTCAATGATGTTCGAGGGATGATTGCGGCTTCCCCGCTCTCTCCAGATGAGTATGCGATGAGAATCGCTACTCAGACTGAATCTGCTCTCATCTGTAAAGAGTACTCGTCCCCATTCATTGTCTCTCCAATTCCGGTATTCCCGGCACCACAGAGAACGCCTTCTCCGATGGGCAGGCGTTAGAGGTACACACCGTACAGGGCGTCGTGCAAACAGACCACCACCGTGCAGTCTTCTGGCCACGGTAAAACGCGATATCGGTCGTCCAGTCGCCTGTGTCGTGTGTCTAGCGATTTCTCCCGCTGTCTGCCGCCTGTTTCTTCTGGCCTGTAAGGCAATATACCGGTCATCTGCGGGTGTGGTTCCTCGTGGACGACCACTACTGAACCCCCGGATAGCTGCTCCTGTAGTTTGAAATTGTCTCCAAAGTCGTGAAACGATGCTGTGAGCAATTCCGAACTCTGCAGCCACACTTGTCACACTGCGACCTTCCTCCAACTTCCCAATGATTCGACCTCGGGTAAAAGCATCCAGATGTCGTCTAACAGATTGATTATTCGCCATTTCTCGCTGAGGCAGCAACTCGGTGTGATTTTAACTGCTATACGGTGTGCAATCTCTTTGCCAGAAATACTAATCTTACACCGACAACATGCTTTACTACTCAGACACTCCCCCATTACGTCTATCTGCATATCTGCGCATGTGCTACCGTACAGCACCTCACTTAATCTCCTGATTGGTCTTTCTGTCCGCTCTGCCTCTTCGTTCAGCTGATATGCTAATTTTTCGACTTCGTCCTTAATTTTTGCACACCAGTGTATTTATTAAAAACTGATGAGTGAGCTAGCTCATTAGTTTCTAAATCCATAAGCTTTAAACCTCTTAGGTTTTTATTTATAACATCAATCAAGTTCCTAAGACCTTTAGATGATTCAATACAAAATTTTTCAAAATTTAAAATATTAATAATATGAGAATTTATTATTACACGTTTGTTTTCATATCTTTTAATTAAAACAGTCATTAATGACTCAAACGTATCTTCCGAGGTTTCGATAGTTCGTGCTTCACCTTTCAAAGCAGAACGTAAATAAAACAGTTTTGGGGTATCATTTAGCACTGAATTATTTGTAATTAGGCTATCAAATTGTCTTTTAAAATCACTCCAATTTTCTATTACACCATGAAATTCGGGTAGGCTCACATCAGGTAATTTAATGAAACTAGATTGGGGGGGGGGATTACCATTATTACTTAAAGCAGTATTACAAATAGATACATTTTTAGAAATATCATCATGCTTTAATAATAAAGTTTGTAAACCTACCTTTATTTCTTCCAGGTCGTCTTCCATTTCTTCTAATATTAATTCCAAATTCGGCAATTGTTCATCTTCTACAGCTTCATAGTATTCTATTTTTAGTGCTTCCATACTAGAATACATCTCCGACACTTTTATTTAATTTACTTTGAAGCAACAATTGTTCTGCATTCGAGGCTTTATCCTTTAAAAAGGATTGCAATTTGGTGATTTTAGCTTTGTAGCTGCCACGTCGACGATTTAAAGTTTCTGTTTTTCCGCAATTTCGGCATTTCATTTGTTTCAAGAGCTCCTGCTCCTTCCATTTTAATAACGAGACAAAGGACGCGTAATTCAACAACAAATTATTTTAAATTTTACGCAAGTTACCTCCACGCTCTACTGACCAAAATGTTAGGTTATTAATTTAGTGGACTGGTAGTGATTATAATTTTATAAGAAATTCAAAGTTTTTTAAATCAATTTCTTTTTATTTAAGCGACTTCCGACATAAAGTATTTGGAAGGAACAGGACAGTTTTACAGAAGCATTCCAACTTAACAAAACACATGGCTGTGGCAACCCTAAGCGTCACCCTTAGTTGTTTGCAAATTAACATCACCACGCTATGGCGCTAACATGCCAAAGTAGACGTTTGTTTACATGGGCCTTAACAGCGTCCTTAAATTTTTTAAAAAAAGTGTACTCTCTAAATATAAATTTGTATACTTATACATACGTATATCTGATTATCATGTAACGTATCTAAATAAAGAAACATTTAAAAAATGCGTTGATTTTCCCATTTTAACAAATAAAGCTAATTTACCACTGAAATACATAGAAAACATAACACAGAATGTAATTTATATAATTAAAAAAGGATTATTTGAACGAAAAAATATTAACATTTCTAAAAAAAATCCATGCTATTTTCCGTATGTTATAAAATATAATGCATGAGTATGCGATAATATGTTATTTACCTATCTAAAGAAATACTTCGGCTTGAGTTCAATACTTTGATATTAATCAAAGATAACATAAAACGAAATTAGTTTTACATTTTATTTTTTCTCTCTCTCTCCCCCATTTCGTGATTAAATATTCTAAGAAATTAATACCAAAAATTTCGTCTAATGTAGAGTCAAGTAACAAAGATTTGGGTATCTTTAATTTATATAAATAGTATATTAGTCAATAAATAAAATATCAAATAAAAGACTAAAATTTTGTGCTTACGACAGCACAGTGCTTACGGTCAACCTAGTTTCCAGAATCTCATGGCTGTTGATATGTAGTGAATCCCCATTATCCAAACCGGATAGTGGCGATATTGTATGTTTAATTTGAGCAGACCTCAGAAGTGATAAGGTAATAAAAGAATAGGATTTTTCAGCTCCATCATGGTTCAGGATCCCAGGTCCTTCGTGGATAGTTCTTGCGTATCTTTAGAAATTTTGATCCAAATCGATTCCTTTTGCAACTTAAAAGCCGTGTAGCGAAACTGATCTACATCAAATCTGTCGAATTCACACGAGTCAGGAAGGAAACTGCTTTACATTTGAAATACATAAAGTAATAAAATAATTTTTGAAGAGTGATAACTTCTTTAGGCTCGTTTTGCTGGAGAATGATTCCGAGAATGGGCAATATATATTGATGGTTGCCGTTTATATTTCGCCTGGAAAATCTATGAGACAGATACAACAATTTTTATTCGAAAATTTGATGATTTATACAAAAGATGGTTCTGAAATACTCGAAAAAATTTGGCGAAAAATATATGATAATGTACCGATGATTTTAAGAGGAGTTTTCAATATTAACTTTGCAGATGATAAAAATCTACCACTAATTGAATTCCTAAATGAAACACTTAATTTAAATATGTCCAATGATCGAAAACTCAGTACTACAAAATATAAAACGACGATCGATGCGGTTTTTACGCGATACTTAGATAAATTTGAATCAAACATTTTCCTTTTTTACTTAAGTTACCATAAGCCTATTGTATCTTTTTTAGAACAAAATGAAATAATTGAAAGTACAAAAAGTCTAATTATTGTTGAAAGTAATGATGACAATGATGCAAACAATTAAAATAATGTTAAAAATCAAGTACATTGAAATTTAAGTCAACATAAATACTATCCATAAATAATATGATTGTATATTAATTGTTATTTCAATTGAATTGTATTTATATTATGTCATGATCTTGTACAGCCCGTGATATATTTGAATAATAAAAAACCATGTAAACATGTGCATATAATTGTTACTCGGAGTGTCAATAGATGTGAAAACCAGATTGATGTTGATAATTTTAATTCAATTATTATGAAATTTCAAATTTTAATACTAAAACTCCTAAGTTTTCACTTCTATCGGCAGTCTCTATAACTGCCAATTTTTTTTTCATGAATGGAAATAAATTAAATTTCTACGGGGATGAGTCTTGTGATTAGATAAGATATAGAAGTTCTTTTAATTCGGTTTTGGCGAGAAACTAGTTGTTTGAGACCGATGTACGCGTGAGTTCAGTGGGGCAACAGAGAACATTTGGGCCCTCCTGTGAAGTCAGGTTTTGGTCCCCCAAGTTGGATTTTACAAAGGGTGGTGGAAGTCACGCTTCGGGCTCCCTAGAACTCCCCCCCCCCTCCGCGATTCTGGGAATTAAGTTAAGCCACTGGGTGCGTTGTCATGCAGAAGGTACTATTGTTCCCTCTGTTACTTCTGATGCTATCTATGACGAATGCACTCCTTTAACCGATGTACTAACATGCCTAGACAGCACCTCTTGCTCACTATTCTGTCTCAGGAATAAATTAACAGCTTTTTTTCAGTTCCTGAAATCGCAGGTCGGCCTCATTACCGATGTATTTTCCGTTCTCTTAAAAATGCCTTTATCATTTGTGTACCTTTGATCTTAACTACATATGATCAATGCATGGCATTTCCAATATCTCTGTGGATGTTTTTCCCAAGGGCAGATAGTGGCCGAGTGGTCTAGGCATCAGATCATGGCTAGCGTGTCATGAGTTCGATCCTAGTACCACTAAAGATCCGCTGTGTAGGGGAGCGATGCACGTTAAATCTGTCGAGAGCTCAAACGTCCTCCCGTGGTGTGGTAGTTAGGAGAAGGGGGTGCCAGCTCAGGTGTCGTCCGCGTCACTTGACCATGGTTCAAAATTACGCGGACCGTCTCCAAAAGCCCTCGTGTTGCTAATCAGTGCGACGTTAATATTCTCTCACTCACTCATCCAAGGGCTGATAAAATTTAAGTTTCAGGTATGTTCTTGAAAATGCATGTTTCTTACGTTACAGAACAGAGAGATAATTAACTTAAAAATGAAATATTTGCGTTCGAAAGCCGTCAGACACACATGATGCAGTAGAACAAGCCGTCAGACACACACGACGCAGCAAAAACAAGCCGTCAGACCCAAATGACGAAACATCAACCACTCAACACTTGCCATAACAACTATATATCGTTCGTTTGCCTTTCTACCAACTCGCTGGTCGGAGAGTGTGTGGCGGTGGTATCTATATAAGCCAGTAAATGTTTCCGGGTTGAAATGATCATTTTGGTCTAGTGGTATGTTACGTGCTTACAAATCAGAAGGTACCGAGTTCAATCATCCTTCATTTCTTTCAGAAGGTTGAATTTAATAATCTAAGGAAACCCCTTCTACATTAGGCTATGCATCAGTGCAGAATTGGAGGAATCATTCAGTCACGTATAATGAAAAATTTAGAAATTAAAAGTTCAATCTGTTTTCAAATAATTTTTTTCATCACCTTGCGTTTTTTAGGATTCTTTAATCTTGATTATATCTTTTTTTCTATCCATCTCACATTTTCATAATTTCATATTTTAAAAATTATATAATCAGATTAAAAATATATGAATACAGGGTGTTCTCAAGACGTTAAAGAAACAAACTGGTAATTTCGTTAAAAATGAGAAAAATAAGCCCTAATAATTCATTTTTTAAACTGCTTTTGGAATTGCAATCGAAATTTTTTATGGCGAAAATTTTGTGATATCCATATTATCAATGATAATCTTCATGGGAACAAATTACGGGAAAGAAGACAGTACCAAAGGAATTTAAAAGGCCATAGTACTGAAACAGCAATCAAAATATAATTTCATTTTAATTTACATTTCCCTGGTTTAATCCAATTGGTTATTGGTTATAATGCTGAAATAAACTCGAAAAACAAAAGGAAAAAAAAAAAAATATGCGAATATATGATAAGAAACTCTTTCGGGAAATAAGTGTTGGCTCATGTGTGTGAACTGAAGCTACTCCAACATATTTAATTATTTTTTTGTCACTTTTTTTATTCATGTAAAATATCTGGCAACAAAATTTTTTGTTTTGATTATTCGCTGCATGTTCTTGTTCGTTATATTCAGAATCGAATCATGGAACAAAGTTAGGTATGTTAAAACTTTATTTTTGTTAAATTTTTAAGGTTAAAATTCTTACGTCGAAATTCTATTATTAATGATCTATTCTAAACTATTCGCATTCCTGTTCTTAAATTCATTAAATAAATCTTTTTATCTGGATTTAAAAGGTACAGTCCTCCAATTCTATTCAAATTAGAATCTGTATCCACAATAAGTAATCATGAAAATATAAACATTAAGCATGAAACTGAATGTGTGTGTTTACAAGAATGAAAGTCAAGTAAACCTTGTCAAAAACTGAGAAAAAAGGGATTTTTCTTGAAAAGGAGCGAGCTGTTGGAATCTCACTTTAAGCTTCGAGAGATTTTCTCGAACAAATTAATTTATACGGCCATGAGTAAATTCCAAGTAGACAGCAACAAACAAATTCACACTGTAGCCATAAAAATGATAATTGATTCGCTGTGGAATGTATTTCTTATAATTTTCTAATAATTATTTCTCACCATAATTTTTTTCTCCGTTTTTCCAATTTATTTTTTATTTATGTTTTTTAGAAATAGACTAATTGAAACATTATAGTGCTAGATGTTGTTGAGATTGAGGAATTGCGTGACACATTTTAAGAGTTTTATGTCTCTCTTAAAAGCCGCCAAGAGTCCATCAAGACTTCAAGGTGACTTAGTGGAATCCTAATGCTGGCTGATTTCGTTAAGTACATCTACTCCTTTGTCTAAACCGTCTTGTTATCAACTTCTAATTTGAAATTCAACAGTAAATTTTTCTTGCGTTTGAATATTGTCATGTAATCTTTTCATTGGTATTCTCTTCAAAGCTGTATTGGGAGAAAAATCAAGAAAATTTTCTATTTTCAAAGCACTTCCATACTCTTTGAGGTACTTTTAGAGAAGTCAACATTTAAAAAAATTGATCAAATTGAAAAAGAAGCTTTCATTATGAAACTATAACATTTATCTGTTACTTTGCTCAAAAAATTAGATTTAAAAAAACTGCAATCACACAACTAAAGTTTGATCTCATGGTATTACAATTTCTAAACACTACAAACAGCCGTAGCTATTCAAATGCAATTCGCCAAATTCATATACATATTCTTTTTTTACCAAAAATAATTGTAAACTTTTTTAGAAACATAGAGAAACCATTTTGTCACAAAGCAGAAGATGCACACATACATATATATGTAAATAATGTGATTTAGGAAATATGAGTGAATATTTATGAATATATATTTAATATATCCAAATTTCTCTCGGATAATATTGATTGACTTAACAACATATATGCAAACTGTGAGAGCTACGACGTTATGTTTTGTGAAGTTCTTAGAGAAATGCAAGCTTTCTCTCCATATATATGATTTGGCTTTTAAATACTGATCTTGTGCTCCAAAATATATTTGATATTACTGTTTCCTATCTCATGCTGATAATTTATCTCCATGTTTTGTGTGTTAGAGTCTAGTTTGTTTGTATATGAACTCAATTGATTATAGTAAGTATTATTTTTGAAAGACATTCTAAGTATTATTTGTGTGCTACGATGATAACAATTATGTGATAACTTTTCTTACACTTTTTCTGGTTACTATGCATCTTTTGAATGTTTCTGTACTTATTCCTGGTCTGGAAATTGCAAAGGGGGGGGGGGGGGAGAAGGTTGGTGCCGTTAAATTAATTCAACTCCACATTTTGGACATAAGTCTGAAAGTGCACACTTGGGGGGTTCCAGGTTTTGTTAACTCAAATTCTTCTGGCTCCACTTATTTTGGATTTAGAATTTGGATTGTATGCTTAACAATTTTTCTTATTGTCTTTCTTTTGTGTTTGTATTTTATTCTACTCTATTTTCCCCTAACTTCTTTTTAAACACACACATACACACATAATCATTTAAAATAATTTTGAAATCAGTAGATCAGTAAGAACCAAAAGCACTTAAAAATTTCGAAGGAATATTAATATTTAGAGTAGATTGTATCATTAACTCTTAAAAGTGTTCATTACCAAGTGTTAAGACTTTTTCGTGCGAATGATATATTCATTTTTCCCCGGCAGCGACTAAAATCACTTTATCGAATAAAATATCAGAAAAGTGAATCAAAAAGATAAATGTTGTTCCAACCCATATCAAATATTGGGAAATACTTGGTTTTTAAGCAAAATAAATAAAGACTAACATGGATTATAAGTACTTATTTTATGTGCTATTGACGGTTCGAAATTGTCAGTACCATTGCAACAAACAACACGTCATGTTTTATAAATTTTAAACAAAATGTCTTACTTTTATAACTTTTTAGCTATTAAGGGGACAAAGCATTTTTATAAAAATTAATCGCCTAGATTACGTAAGCGAAAGTTGATTCGTAAATTACAATCTAACCTTGATTCTATACAGGAGTGGTATTCTTTATCAATGCCACCTTCTCACCATTTAAGAATCTTTCAACATTCCTTTGGAAATGAAGAGAGAGAAGTAAATAAATCATTTTCAATCACTTCATGGCTCAGTAGGAGATGAGGGGGGGGGGGCATTGCATAAAAAAATGAAAGAAAAGGATATTCTGTTAAGGTGTTGGACTTTCTCAAGATGCTCTTGTCCATTCACACCGATTCCCCATTTCTTCCATTCGTTTTAGATCACAAATTGTGCCAATGATAATAAAGCTGATTCACCTTCGCTTCCGCCATTGCCACTTTTTCAGTTTACTTACATAGTATTTCTTGGACAACGCTTTTACTAGAGTGGCCGTTGGCAACATCGTGATAGACCACGCCCTCGAAATTGCTTCATCGCTGTTGGTGGACCGCCATGGTTTCTTTTGTCTCATGTTAAGAAAGGGCATAAGACACTGACGAGCTGGAATTAGGGGGTGGAAAGTTCTTATTTCCCCCCTCAAAGTTTTCTGCTGCAGGTAGACATGTAATAACCATGGATTTAATGGTCCTTTTATGATTATTCTTATTTGGGGCTCTGCTATTGGGGTCCATTTTGATGGACGTGCTGAATTTCCAAGGTTGTGTTTTGCTATTAGAATGCGGATGTCATTTATAGTAATAAACTTCGATACAAAAGAGGACGGGGGGAAAAATCGCCCATTGAAGTGTGGAAAAAAATGGTAGTTGAATGGTTTTTGATCTAAAAAAAAAAAGTCACCGGAGCTTATTTATTTCTGGAAAATCTGGATATACCACGTATTTTTTGATCGAATTGAAAGTGAAAAAGTGTGTTAAGTTACTCATGAAATGTGTTCACAGAAAAAAAAAATTTAATGCTATCAAATTATCCTAAAAATGAGACATACTCTATAATTATAACTGCTTTCATTTCTTATTTTCTCTTAAAAAGATTGACAACGAGTAATTTTTAAAGATTTCTTAACCCCGTTATCAATGAATGATATGTCATGAAATTTAAAACATTTATTGACATAATTATATGAAATCATTCCAGTTATTCTGAATATTTTGTAACTTGTCATTGATAATTGCATTATACTTTTCGTTCCCAAGTATAGATGCTCATAAAGTTTCTTAATCTGACGATCTCTTAATTCTTTTAAGACTTTTTTTTATAAATACAATCGAAGGAAGAAGACATTAACTTTTTTATCTTCATCTTACATCTATTTTTAAAGTATCTGTTTTTAACTTTTGTGTAGTATTTTTCTTCCGTTTTTTTTTCAGTTACTATTTTTTTTTTATATTCCTTTTACTTTTCTTGCCTTCTTTCTTTCATTCAAATCTTTTCATTTACTTTTTTAAAGTATACCTTTCTCTCATCTGTTTTCAAAACTGAACCATTAAATGTGCTTAAGGTGAATGTCAAATTTAACAAATTCAGTGAAGAATTTACCTAAAAGAAATGTAGAGAATAACTGTCACAAAGAAACGACAATAAACGATTACGATTTCTACGGATTTAAAGTGAGTCCGTAATAACGTAGCACCAGTAGCGCTCACAAAATTTTTTCAAGGGGGTGGGGATCCATGGTTGAAAGTCCCTCAACTCGTATCATACATCAAGACAACACCAATTGATTCTTCTGATTTTGTCGATTTTGTTTACAAAAAAAAAACAGTAAAAAATAAATAAAAAAATTAATAATTAGCTTTAATTAATAAAATAAATTGTTAATTTCAAGTACTTAATTAAATTTTACGTTAAATATAAAAAATCAATCGAAAAAAACTCAAGGGCATTTGGGGGGGGGGGTCTAGACCCCTAGGACACTCCCCTAGTGTTCGCCACTTCGTTACACCATAAAGCAACCCAAGAGCTATACTCTACTGATTTGGGTGTTATGCCTTATTTAGAATACTTTGATATACATTTCAATTCCGTTTGAAAACAATTCTTTTCTCTTCCGACGTAAAATGTATTCTTATAATTTAATAAATATATTTTGCAAAATATTTCAGTGACAAACTTACTTATTTATTAATATTGTGCCGAATTAAGACTCATGGTAACGTTGGATCTGAATTAAGCATAGTATATTCTCGGTCGAAATATCAAAATACATACACGCGAGGAGCGGTTTTTCTTAACCGAATAACAACAAAATGTACATTAAATTAATATTATTTATCTTTAAATGAAGTCTCCACGCAGATTTTGAGGATACACTACTATTTTTAAGTAAGCATACTCTCTCTCTCAGAAACTTTTCCTCAGTCAACCTGCTATTAGACTATTAATTTCAGAAACTTCCCTCATAGTCTTGCTGTATATTTATAATAAATGGGAGTATATTTTTTTTTTATCTATGCAAACTTTTCTTAAAACTAAGTCATTCTCCCACCTAAAAAATATCTGAGTTTAATCCATTTTTTTTTCGATCGAGGTGAAGGCGGCCTTAAAGGCTCTTGAAGGCGCAAGAACGATGCTATAACAAAAGATCCTCGGTAATCTCCACTTAATCTCTTCGTTCAACTCTCATGTCAGTTGCGTTGATGTTCAGGGAAAACATAGTAACGCCCAAAACATACCCAAAAGGGATAGAAGCTGTTTTCATTTAGTTTTCGTACTGAAAAACGTTATGATCGATGGGCAAGAGAAATGTCAGCATTTAAAAGGTACTGCAATTCATTCGCGGATTTAAGGCACAGAGGAGGGCTAGCATCCTCTCGAAAAGGACAAAGTTACTTATTATTCATCTATTTTGTGTTACAATGTGTTACATAAATTCTAACTGTGGTATTTTATACTTTATGCCGAGTAAAGGAGGGCTTAAAAATGTTTTAAAAGTAGCGCTTGTATATTCAGACCTTGCGGATGCGACGTAGAAAAATATATTCAAGGAATTTACAATACTAAGGCACTCATATTCATTTGTATTACACATTTCAAGTAGATTAACGAATTTATATATAAATAAATTCGTATAATGGATTTCTTCTAAGCTACGTGTGAGTTTCATGTCACCAGTTAATTTTTTTTCGAAATTACGGCACAATCTGAAAAGTTGCTTAAGTTTTGCACATTAGTGTATATATGTTACCACTAAAGTGCAGAAATCAGTCATTCTGCAGATTAGCTACGCAATATGTACTTTAACTAGAGTAATCTACTCCAGTGAGGAAAATTGTTTAATTTCTCAAATTACCTACTAGACCAAAGGTTCCCAAACTGTTTTGTCTCACTGACCCCTTGCCATGATTTTTCGGTTTTGTGTAGACCCTTATTACCTAATATTGTATTTTTGCAAATTTTTCAACTTAAATGTCTTTTCGACAACTGGTATTACTTCTTATTTTAAGAGAATTAAATTTCTAACTGTAGTGAAGTATAGCGTTTAAAATTTAAGAAGCATATGTTAATGAATTAAATTCAAATTAAATTAATGCATAAAATAACTGTTACATAAAATTACTGAATAAAAAACAAATGCTTCAAATGAGAGGGATGAATCTGGTGCTTCAATAGCAAATTTTGAATATTTAATACCTATCTAGTCAGATTTAACCCTAAATCTCCTTTTTGTTAGTAAGTGTCCAGTTTTTTCCCCTTCTTTTCTTTTTTTCTTCTTGAGATGGTCACTGACACTGCCTCTCACCAGGAAAAGCAATTAAAAATTTTCTCACGATATTCCATAATTCGTGACAAGTTACAGATATATCTTTTTAAAGCCAAAAAATTGCTAACACCTGTTTCTAAACTTTATTTTAAGACCTTCGTTAGAACCTATTCTGATCAGTTTCTACTTTAAAAAGACATTTTTTTTTTCAATATGACTATATGAATTCATTGTCTGCTGTGGTTTAATTACTATAAAAAAAAAAGCAACCTCAAACCTAGTTTCAAAATCCGAGTAAAAGGCATTTAAATGTCGAACGTAGGTTTAAATATCCTGACAAAATGTCTGACAAATTGAGAAAATTCGTAACGTCTAATATTATACTTCTTTAGCTTAATTCTGGAAAGAAATGCTGAAATGGTCCTTGTCTTAGTAAAATTTATGCTGTCATCTAGTAACCATAAATTAACCTAACTAAATTTAGTATATAAATCAGTTAAATTGGTAAAATATGGTTTCACTAGATCAATTTTTTTAAAGATTAAAGTCACATTTGTTTTAATGAGAGCCACAATCATAGACCCCCATTTGTACCTCATGGACCCCCAAATTATTTTGTCGCAGTCGTGGACCCCTGGGGGTTTATATATACCACTTTGGGTATCACTGTACTAGACACTCGTTAAAGTAAAAATAAGACCTGTACTGGAACACCAGCAACGTTTCTGTATGTTTAAATTAAGTGTTGTTTATTTATTTTTTGATATTTAAAGAATCAAGTTAACCCCTTGAGCACCAGACTGCGCTTTCTAGTATCCCAAGAAATCTTGGGATGCTGACCTTGATGTTACGAAACACATTTCATTTTTCCTTTTGACGCTGACAAAGGCGCACGTTTTCTTGTGTTTCGTTACGCCTTCTAAAGTTTGTATAACTATTTTTTGTTGGTTATTTTTACTTTTTCTTGCCAATATGGATTTTAACGAAAGTGATACTGAATTAGAATATTTGCCGGAAACCGATGAATACCACAGTCACTCTGATACGAATTTATCAATTTGCGACGAAGAAGTTGAAGAAATGGAACAAATATGATAATACACTTATGTAACGTATGCGAAAAAGCTTTCTGTTCCGACGAACATTTCAATCCATTTCACTAGGATATGTAATTTTAACTTAAATTTTCCTACTTTTTCAAATTCTTGTAACTCAGATGCTTTGTAAGTTAATTTGTGTGTAATTGTATACAATCCCCTAATAAAAGAAAATCTACCTTATAATGTGTCTTGTGCTGGTTACACTGGTTGCACACCTAAATAAATCATGTATCCATATGAGGTTACAATAATAAGATGTCACCCTATACATAGCATGTATCCACTAGTGGTTACATGGTGAGCAAGGGGTTAATACAATCAAACAATCAACACATTAGTTGATAGAATAAATCATCAATCAATTTGAAAAATTACAATACAAAGAATCAAACAGTTTAAAATATTATTATAATTAGAGAAATAAATTTGCGAAACATGTGTCACTGTTTCTAAATATTTAGGATAAATTGTTTTGGGATGAGTCAATGCTCAATCAAAATTCCTTACAGAAAGGGAATGAGAGAAACAAATTTTTGAACTTTAACGATACGGAAACCGCTAGTGTTAAGATTACCTAATTAAAACGTGGGAAATCTTGATTCTCCATTTAAACGGAGTAAATCAGTTAATCTGCAGATTAACTAGGTAATCTTCACATGAACGCTTTTGAGTTTTTACGGTAGCATACAGATACATAAAATTCGTTACACGTAGATAAATAGAAAAAAAATCAATTTCAATATTCTACTGTGATTAAAATAAAAATAATTAATCATACAGGTTTCATTAAAAATTATCAAGTCCGCTGAATAATAAATCTAATAATATTTACATTTCAAAAAATTTAGGAAAGGCTGTTTTAAAAACTCTTCTTCCTAAAGGCTATTAAAATAGAACTTTGCTCGAATTTTGAAGTTTGGAAGCACTTTATGCGTAAATATTTTTACAACTTATGTGTCTGAAATCTGAAGGAATTATTTTTTTTAAATACTATTATCTAAAATAAATCCTTTGAAACTCCATAGATAGTTCGGATTTTAAATTGGTCATTTTAAGTTTTACTAAGAGTGTCAGGAGATATAAAAATTAGTTCAATTATATATAGCAATGAGAAATTTATCCAAATTATTGTCGTCCTAGTGGAATATTTATGGATCATGGATAAGTAGATCTAACTTCAACCTGAAATTTACAAACAACCTGATACTGTAAAATTTGTCAAATTACAGAGACTTAAATGGGCTGGTCATCTGGCTTGAATGAATGAAGGTCGTTGCTGCAAGAATATCTTTCTGTCAAAGCCCATGGGAAATAGACCTCGGAGAAAACCCAGGTTAAGATGGATTGACCTAAATATTTTAAATGTCAAAAACTGGAGAACAGTTGCAAAAGTAGAGATGCCCGGTGAAAGTTCTGGAGAAGGCCAGGGTCCACCCAGGGCTGTCGAGCCATTGAAGAAGAAAAAGTGGAATATTTAAAAAAACAGTTATGCATCAATAAAAATACAAATTTCCTCAATTTTAGATATAAACGTAAATTTAATTTGCAAAGCAACTCTAAGCTTGAATGTTCAGATGGAGAATCAGGATGAACATTTGAACCAATAATATAGCTTGTTTATCAACGTCAGAATTAGAAATTATTGAAGAGCGTTAAGATTATTGGTGATAGATCACACGATTTTGAGCCAAGAAGAAGGTGCGATAGCGACAATCGGGACCTCTTGAGTTCGAGAGACTAGTTTCATCCAAACGCTAACATTGCATAATGATATTTACAATCAACCAACTCAAAACAATAATGTTAGTTGCATTGAATATATAAGGCCGTTCATTTCTGGAAGACAAAGGTTCACTAGCCACAACCAATTGACCTCGTATTTCCAGACAAAGCCAGATGACGAATGTAGTGTTTCCTCCCCTCACCAGGAGGCGCACTGTGTCCCCCTACCGGAAGAATGTGTTCTTTGTTATTGAAATAGATAGCCTCTCGGCACCGGCGCGTTAAGGCGGTGGCCAGAATAGAGAAATTGCCCGCGTGGGTAGTTACAATTTGCGTTTAATATTTCTTTTTATGTGTTTACTGTAAATAAAAGTGCTGTCCTCAAGAAGACGTCTGTTGGATGAAACCTCAACAACATCATACCCAACACAACACGACATCACACTGTCGCATTAACGACAGGATCGAAACCTGAGTGAAGCAAGACATCAAAAGGAACTACGAGGTAGGCAATCCTTTTGCTTTGTTTGAGCGAGTTCAGCAACTGTTATTTACAAAATTTTGGGGGTTAATTCATTTAGTATAATTCCTTTCAATCATGTTTCGTGGAGCGAGAAAGGAAGAATTAATATTAATTGCTGATGAATTAGGCGAGATAATAAATCCAGAAATGAAAGTATTGGATTTAAAAAATTTAATTTTAAATAGCGACAAATACAAAACCGATAAAGTGTTTATCGATGACTATTTGGATTCGATTATCGCGGATAGAAAGTCGAAAGAAGAACAAGAGCGTTTAACGGAACAATCGAAACTTGAGTTTGAAAAAATAAAACTCGAACAAATTAAATTAGAAATAGAACTCGGTAAAATAAATTTAGAAAGGGCTAAATTGGAGAGTCAAAGGGATAGCAATGATTTGCAGCGAATAAATCCCAAAACAAATCAAACTTCAATCGAAAATTTCATTCAAAGTGTACGCACATTAACTCTTCCGATTCCTAAAAAACAAGAGGGATGGAATTTATTTTTCTCTTCTTTAGAGTGTTCTTTTAAAACCAAAAATGTGCCGGATGAATTTAAGGGAGAGATTCTTTTAAATTTGCTAGGTGAAAAGGCCGAAAATATTTTGATTTATGTAAAAGACGAAGAAATAAGTGATTATGATAAATTAAAAAGTTTAGTTCTAAGAGAATTTGAGCCAACGCCTTTAATTTGCTTGCAAAATTTTCAAAAAGCGAAACGAATGCAAAATGAAACGCATGTTCAGTTTGCATCTCGTTTATTAACCAATTGGGATCAATACTGTCATTTGAGAAATGTCAATGATTTTAATTCTTTAAAGGAGTTAATTGTTAGCGATAAATTATATCAAACGCTAGATGATGTGAAACTGCCGTTCATATAAATATCAAGCAGGAGCAAATTTGGTTTAAGCCAATTCAAATGGGAAAAGAGAGTGACATGTTTTATGCTTGTAAAGGAAGAACTTTTTACGAGTTTTCACATAAAGCATGTCATAATCAATGTGGCTTGCGAAATTATTTTAAATATATCCCACCTCACTCGAGAAGAGACGAAACAAATCTTAATTCGAAAGAAAATAAAATTTATAACTCAAAACAAAGTAAAGTAAATAAAAAAATAGAATGTTACATTTGTGGTGAGAATCATTTAGCTCGAGATTGTAATAAAAAATATTCTAAATTAAAAAAAATGAGAAAAAAGAGACTTCTCAAGTACAATATGTACAACCGAAAGTTGGCCTTGAACCTTTAAAATATGTTATTATTTATATTAAAGGGAAATCAATAAATTGTGTTTTGGATAGCGGAACTCAAATTTTTATATGTAATTCTAATATTTTTCCAGATAATTCTAATGATGAATTCGGAAAGATTACTTTAAGCTCTGCATTTGGAGAGAATGTAGAAGCAAAACTAATTAAAACCTCTATAACCCTTGACAATAATTCTTTGAATCACATCCATTGGATTGCTTGGTAGCGATCACGAATAAATTAAATGTTGAGGCTTTAATACCTCCTTCTTTGTATGAAGCTTTATGTTCCATAAATAATGAAACAAATGAAAATGATATTTTTGCCGAATCGGTTGATAGTTTTACTCCGTTTTCAAAATGATGAAAATGACGCAGAATTCGGGAACGAAATATTTTATGT